>JARHVA010001296.1:1247500-1507500 GCA_037957365.1 Torreya grandis | reverse complement strand
CTTCAGTGCCTCAGCCTACAGCTCCAGTTGGGATCAACCCAAAATAAAACATGAAGGGAATCAATCGCCAAGTCAATATAGTGGACCAGATGAAGAAGTTACATGTGAGCATCTCTTTATGGTACTCAATGTCTCTTCTAGGACAGAAGGACATATTGAAGAAAGAATTGCATAAGTTGGATCAGCAAGCTGTTCCAACAAACATGGATAATGTCTTGATGACAAATAGACATCCTGCCACTCCATAACAGGTAAAGAAGGAAGAGAAGATTCCCCCTTTCTACGTATCCTTGATCATTGGGGACTTCTTGGTACACAACTGCATAATTGACAGTGGGGCTAGTATGTCAGTAATGCCCAAATGCATTGATGATAAGATGGGATTAAAGTATGAAGAAATGAAAAAGGGAGTCCTACAGCTAGATGGGACACCTGCAAAAATAGTTGGAATTTTGAAGGGTTTAAACCTAACATTACATGCTTGCCCAACCTTCTCAATTCCCCATGATATTGTAGTAGCGGATGTTCCTCCATTTTTTGCAATGTGCCTATCTAGGGACTTCATGTCCAAAATAGGTGGCTATCTAGTAGCCAATTGGTCATATCTGGTTTTCAGAATCAAGTATGGGACCAAGGTAAAAATTGAGTCTGAACCACTCTACAATGACCATCTAGAACCATATGCTCCCAAGGTAGCGAATGTCAGTTACACAATCATCAACCTAGAAGAGTCCCAGATAGACCAAGCTCCATCCTCTGCTCTTTAGGGAGTTGCAGACCTACTCTTGGATGAGTGGGGAAATGATAATTTCAAACATGATCCATACAAGTTTATAGAAGAGACAGACCTTGGAGTCTATTGCATGCACGAAGAGGGTCCCTTCATGCCAAATTTGATGAAGGCAGAACAAGCAGACCTTGGCCTATGGCATCTGTATTTTGATGGATCTAGAATTAAGCTAGGTGCTGGAGGTGGGGCGATGCTGGTCTCCCCTTCAAAGGAAAGGTACTTTTCAGCTTTCTAGTTCCATTTCTCTTACACTAGTAATGTTTCAGAATATGAGTCTTTGATCCATAGGCTGGAATGGGCAAGGAGAAGAGGGATTAAAGAGTTGCAAATCTTGGTGGATAGCGAGCTAATTATGAATCAGGTGAAGGGCCGAAATCTAACAAAGAACTCCTTGCTGAAGTCTTACAAGCATAGGGTCTAGGACCTAATGGAATATTTCCTTGCCTTCAACATTGCCTCGATTCCTAGGGAGTAGAACAAGCACGCAGACAGGTTGGTAGCAATTGGTGCTCAGTTTGATGTTTCAAAGGAAATAAGTCGAGGTTGTGGTTCACGCCACTTGAAAGTGATAGTTTAACCCTCTATCCCAGACAACATTGGAAATTGGCAAGTTTTCAAAAGTGACCAGCAGATAGCTTTCTTCCGACAAGAAGAAGCTGAGTTCGCAATACACAACCAGGCAAAGTTGCAACAGCAATATGGAGATCAGATTGTCCAGTTGAAGAACAATAAACTCCCTAAAGCTCTGGTCATGCTTGAAAGAATTTTCAACGGAGATGACCAATTGAGAAATGACAAGGCACGCATCATGACCAAAGAGGAGAATTATGAAAGGGTTGAAATCTTCAAGGACAGGCTACTGGCGCTTGGCAAGGTCTACACTTTTCCAAAAAGGCAAGCTTTGGTTTTGTTGTGTCAAGAGTTCGCTGATGTGTTTGCATGGGATTACAGTGATTTAAAAGGCTTCGACCCAAGACTTGCCCAGCACACCATTGAATGAGAGGAAGGTGCCAAACTAGTCACACAAAAGCAAAGGCTTGTCAATCCTACAATTGAGCCCCTCATGCAAAGAGAATTGGCCAAATTGATTGAGTCTAGAATTATATTTCCAATCAAACATTCTTCATGGCTGGCCAACCTTGTTCCTATTAGAAATAAAAATGGGGAGATCAGGCTGTGTGTCGACTTCAAAGATCTTAATAAGGTCTCTTTAAAGGATCATTATCCCCTTCCAAGCATGGAGCAGATTCCTCAGAGAGTGACTAGCAATGAGCATATCTCTCTCTTAGATGGCTATTCAGGTTATAATCAAATTTTAGTGCAACACTGTGATCAATACAAAACAACCTTCACCACCAAATGGGGGATGTTTGCTTACAAGAAGATGTTGTTCGGGTTATCCAATGTTGGTGCTACTTTTCAGTGAGCTATGGACATGGCTTTTGATAGCTTGATAAATAACAACGTGCTGGTATACCTTGATGACATAACGGTATTCTCTAAGGAAGCAAGCTAGCACATAAAACATCTCAAGAAAATTTTTGAGAGGTGCAGGGAATTTGGCATCTCTCTTAATATAAATAAATGTGTATTTTCTGTTCATGAAGGGAAACTTCTTAGCCACATCGTGTCCAAGGAAGGCTTGTCTATTGACCCTGAGAGAGTTTGCTCCATTCTGGAGATGTCCCTACCAAAGCACAAGAAAGGCCTGCAGAGTTTCTTTGGCAGGATAAACTTTATTCAGAGATTCATTCTAAATTTCACTGAGATAGTTAAGCCCCTGACCTCTATGTTGAGGAAAGGTGAAGATTTCAAGTGGACAGTGCAAAGAAAGGATAGATTTGAAGCTGTCAAGCAGGCTTTAGCCTAGGCGCCTGCTCTGATCAACCCCGACTTCAGTAAAGACTTTAACCTCTATACATTCAACAATGAAGAAGTGATATCCACCATGCTTACCCAAGCAAATGGTGATGACCTCGAGCAGCCACTTGCCTTCTTTAGCCAAGGGTTAGAGGACTTTGAAGTCAAGTACACATACGTAGAAAAGCAAGTCCTGGCAGTTGTGTGGAGCTTGAAGAAATTCAGGTATATGTTGTCTAACAGCAGGATTCATCTTATGGTCCCACATCTTGGCATCAAGGATTTCTTGACCAATCAAGATTTAAATGAGAAAAGGGTGGGATGGATCACCAAAGTGATGGAGTATGATGTAGACATTAAAATCACCAAGCTGGTGAGGGGCAGAGGCCTGTGCGAACAGCTGGCTACAGGTTTCAAACAAAAGGGGGAGAACAGTTTGTTAATCCGTGATGCAACCACTATAGAAGAACCAGCTGTCATTAAGGATTGGACGCTGGACATGAAGCATTTTCTTCTCACAGGTGAGTGTCCACAGGGTCTTGATAAGACCGAAAGAAGGTATTTTAAACTGCAGTCCCTTCCTTATGTCCTAGTTGATGAAGTATTATTTAGGAAGGATCTCTCAGGGGTTCTTCTAAGATGCATTGACCCCAATCAGGTTGATAAGGTATTAGTTGAGTTTCATGATGGGCCAGCTGGTGGTCATTTCGCTCTTAGAGCTATAGAAACAAAGATAATGAGAGCTTGCTATTTCTAGCCCACTCTTTTTAAGGACACCCATGCCTAGGTAAGAAAGTGCCAGAAGTGTGCACTTTTTGATGGAAAATAGTGATTGGATGCCATGCCTCTGTAACCCATTCAAGTTGAACAACCATTCAAGTAGTGGGGCCTGGATTTTATAGGGATGATCAATCCTCCCTCCAGTACTAGGCACAAGTGGGTACTGACTGCCATGAATTATTTCACCAGGTGGGTGGAGGTAGCTGCTTTGAGGGAGGCGAATGAAAGTGCAGTCCTAGAGTTTTATGAAGATCTGGTAACAAGATTTGGGGTCCCAGCCACCATAATCTCAGATAATGCCTTGGCTTTTCTGGGAATAAAAACTAGTGAATGGGCGCTGAAGTATGGCATATACCTCAGCACTTCATCAAACTATTATCCACAGGGGAATGGGCTGGCTAAGTCCACTAACAAAAATTTGATCAAAATTATAAAGAGGACTATGGAAGAAAATCAGAGGACTTGGCATGCCAAGCTAAAGACAGCTCTATGGGCTGACCGAATTACTCCAAAGATAGCAGTCAAAAATTCTCCATATATGCTCATGTAGGGAAAGGAAGCTAGGCTTCCCATCTCGCTTGAATTACCAGCATTGGATCTCTCTCACCAACTACAACTAGAAGAAGGGACCAGCATAGAGGTCAGGCTGTGTGAGCTAATGGAGCTCTAAGAGGTAAGGGATTGGGCTATGGTTTCTCTGACAAGTCACCAACAGCAAGTAAAAAGGCACTTTGACAAAAAGTCTTCATCAAGAATTTTTTTTGAAGGAGACATTGTCATGAAATGGGACGAAGATCGAGCTAAGCCTGGAAAACATGAAAAATTTGATGCCCTATGGAGCGATCCTTACGTGATTACTCAGTGTAAGCAGCATAATGCGTTCCAAATTTCTAGGTTAGATGGTGAAGAACTACATATCCCAGTTAATGGGATACATCTAAAGCATTGCCACTAATTTTTTTGGGTTCACCTGTACATATTTTTCCCTTGTTTTCTTTCCTCTTTTCCCTAAGTGTTGTTGCACAGGTAGTAGTTTTCTTAGTCTTGCGTGTGTTTTCATTTCATGGAAGTAGATCTGGGTGGCTGGTCCTATGTTTTAACAGAGCTCTTGCTAGTTTTCAAAGTTATCATCTGACTCCATGCCCAAATGGATTGCAAGGCAACTAGCCTCTAAGCATAGCAGGCATGCTTCCCCTCGGAGTCACTAATTTGTTGACCAAATTTTGCCCACAGGTAAAATTTTTGGTCCCCTCCCTCCCTTGTTGTTCATGCCAGTTATATTTCAGGTTGTTCAGGTTCAACATTCTCTATTTCATGGTCTAGTTCAATTTTGAGTTCGATTTCTTGGTTCAACGAGCTCAATGTAGCAGCTTGGTTTAAAGTGTCAGGCTTGGCCTTGGGAATTTGGTGCGCTTGGTTGAACCTTTGAACTGTTGAACCTTTTGGTTCAATGGCCCAGTTCAAAGGTATGCCTCAAGCCGAAAAGGCAGTTCAAAGCAATAAAAGGACTTCTGGCTGAGTCCAAGGGCTTTTCAAGGGGACAGGTGTCAAGAAAATTCAAGGATGGAGAAGTGCTCGAGAAGATGCCACATGGACCCGATGACATTTTTAAAGGACCCAATGATGTCCTGGCGGATGTCAAATTTAGAAAAATGGTTTAGCCATTAGATCTCAAGTGATGACGCTCAAGAAGCTGTCAATTTCAAGAGGATGGAATATCCATTGATTTTCAAAGCTTGACGGCTGAGGAAGCATCAATTTTAGCAAAATGGAATAACCGTTTGTTTTCAAATGGGAAGTACTAGCCAGGAAGGACCCAGAATGTAGTGACCTGCCAGTATGTTTTCCCAAGGGGCCAAGCGACCAAAAAAGACAAATTCCAAGGAACTAAGTAAAGTGACAAGGGAGAGAACAGTCAAGCAGTCCAAGTGGCATAAGCAAAGCATTTATCACCTGATGGCATGGATAGCAAATGGACAAAGCGACAAACACGAGAGGAGCAAAATAGATAAGTCCAAGTGATGCCAATTTGAAGAGGTGACTTCAATAGGTGGAATAGTTCCTTCGAATTGATCATGAAAAGATGCAATAGCTAAAGAATGTAACCAGTTTCTTCATTTTACATTTAATGGGTGGACAAACCACGTTTTGACATTTAAAATGCAGACTTTGAGTAGAATAAAGCACATGGCTCATTAATAGTTTGAGCGGCTTGTTTCTTTTCATGAACAGGCGGAATAGGCCACTTGTAACAAAAGAGCGCCAAATGAGCCTCTTGGATTTTCCATATATATTACGAACTTGGTCATTTTGTAATCATCTTTTTCACAAATTTAACAAGGCGTAGCCCTGTTAAAATTTCCACCTAAATCAATCAAAGTAGCTTTTTACCTATTCTTGGATAGATATTTTGTGTATGTCCTAAGTGTTTGAGTTGTGTCTACTCATTGTCTTTTGATGCTCTCACAGGTTCAACACCAACACACCAGTTATCTATAAAGCACCATTGTCTGCAGCTGACAAGAGAAGAGTTCCATTTGGAGGTATAAAATAGAGGAGGTCATTTACAGTATGTATTTCATAGCATCTTGGTGAGTCCCTGTTCCTGTGTTTTCATAAGAACCTCCCTGCCATTTTCTTGCAGCCTGGTCTTTATGCCAAGTCTGAGTGTATGTTTGTTGTCTTTGTCTAATTCTGAGAGTGGGTGTGAGAAGGTCACCTTATTTTGGTGTATCACCTCCTTAGAGTAGTTTGTTTTCCTGTGCGTTTCTTCCCTTTCCATCCTCCCCAGTTTATATATATATATATATATATATATATATATATATATATATATATATATACACACACACACACACCTATATGTATTTGCACTTGCTGAAACAAGCATGATACATCAAAGGGAGCTAGCCCTTATCTACAGACTCTCCTCTCCTGCTTCGCCATCGCACAGGCGAGAGAGGAGTTTCCATGTTGCGAGGAGAGGGCAAGAACTTGTTTTCCTGCCATTGGGTGCACTTTCCAACATCAACAAGACTAAATTATCATAGTTATTTGTAAATATTTATTAGGCATTTGTAATGTCTTAAAACATCTGGTTTAATCTGACCATCTAAACATCTACCTTTTTAGTCAAAATCAAGAATTTTGAAGTTGAGCTTTCCTACAAAATCACTAATCTCATAGTTGTGATATCACACTGAGAGTCATGATATTGCATTGACAGTCACAATTTTGCACAACTGTCTACTTGACTATCATGGTTAACTGCCTGTGGCAAATTTGTAACTCACAAATTATAATTTTGCACTGATAGTTGTGATATTATAGTCTGAAGTTGTGATTTTGCACTAATTTTTACCTTTAAAATTGTCCTTTTTAAGTACATTTTTTAGAGTCATTTTTATTAAATTTTGAGTCATTTCAAGCCTCCTTCAAGGCCCAAATTTCCTTTGGCATAGGGACTCTACCCCTTGGCCCCACCCTGTACCATGATAGGGAGAACACCCAGGGCACTACCCCAAGACCTCACAAGGGGCTTTACCCCTTAACCCCACTAAGGGATGCTACCTCTAGACCCCCGCATCATGGCCCATTGACCTAAAGAATCTATAGAGCCATATCATGATTTTCTTAGGGTGTTTTCTCAAGGTCTATTAGACTAAAAATTTGTCTCTTATAAGGGTGAAATTAGAGGCTATTTTTTTTATCTAACAACTTCTTTGGTAGGTCATTATTTTGGTCTAACAGTGTGTTTTACAGGTTTCCCCTTAACATTATCAATCAAACTACTAATCATTTATCTTGCAAGTTACCTCTTTAAAAGTTCCAATCAAACTATTAATCATTTTCTTGTAGGATACCTATCAAAGACCCATTTTGGCATTTTGAAAATCATTTTTTGATTCATTTTAATCATTTTTTCCTACATCTTGTAGATATCTCTTTAATCATTTTATCTTGTATATTCTTGATCTTGTATATATGTCACATCTAATTAAATTAGTTCATTAATCACTTTTTGTCTACCTCTTTATCACCCGAGGGCTATGGTGGTGTATGTTCTCCTCCTTACATCCTTACGATGATTATTGGAGGATTAAAAAAATTAATAAACCATCTCATATTTATTTTTTAGGGGTGACGTGATGTTGAATTGACACCCATGCACTTGCCATAGTCTAAGGGGATAGTGATTGTGGATTTCACCACCACACACTAATCCACTCTCTATATTTTGATAGATTATAAATATCAGGGATAGTTGTTGTTAGGCTAAGAGTTTGAGCCCATATAGGTCATCTATGAAGGAGAAGAGTTAATTATCTAAACCATGCATCAAATAACACCCTATATAGATTTAATCCCCACCATACCTGGCATATATCAAGAATACCCTTAGAGATCATGTTCAACCTAGAATAGGACCTTTTTGCTGTAATAAATGACTTGCTATTGGAGTCAACATCAACTTCTAATAGCCATCAAGTGCATATGGGGTCAAGAAGGTTTAGTTGATTCTTTAATAGTTTATGGACCTACAGCCTCAACCATGAAGCCATTAGATGGTGCAGACATCGGGTTACACACCCTTGAGTTTACTAATCATAAGTTTGTGTTTTTCTTGATTTAGTGGGTGCCATACTAATCTAGTGTTTTTTGTGAGCCAAGTTAGCCTTTACCCGAACTTATTTACACCTATCTAGGTCTTCACATATCTTTATATTATATATCCTTTTCTTATCATCATATCATCCTCTTGTATATATGTTTTCTTTGTACATCATTTTAAACACCTTCTTGTCTTAATCCAACCTAGTTTAAGTCTTTTCATCCTTCCATCACATCTTATCATAGACCAACCTCATCATCTTTATCACTTAGTCCACCTTTCCTATGACCAATCTTGATCACCTCCTAGTCTAGTCTCATCCATCCACATCACCTACATATACTAATCAAATCTTATCATCTCCATATTGTCCTGGATCCAATTTATCCATAACCAATCATTTGTCTTGATCTTGTCTTGCCTAGTCACCTTATCCATCATCAAATCTATGGTCATAATTTAGTCTTAATCCACACTAGAAAACAATTCTCGTCATATTAAGATCCTCATCATTAGCTTACTTATGTCTAACCAATTTTGAATCATAATCACAATCTATCTATCAATCAAATCATCCTATCATCTTTGAGTTGATTATCTTAGTCTTGAGCTAGTCATCATCTAATCAACCCTATTGGAAATGAGTTTCTTAGGCCAGTCTATCCCCTCATCCAATCATAGATATTTTTATATCTCACTTAATTAAATCTAATCCCAATAATCAAATATCTAGCTCAAGTCATAATTTGGTCTACTTTATCTTATCCCATAAAAACATCGCATCACATTAAACACCTAGTCAAACTTGAGACTACACTAAAACAAGCCTTTGTCCAAATTTGTCTCAAACATCCCATCTTTATCCCTTACTATTTTTATGGAATCCCCTACACCTACTGATTGGGGCTAGGGAGTCCTCATCATCCATACTTTCTCTTGACCTTATCCATGGTATCCAAAACAAATTTGGTCAACACCTGATTGAACAATGCCTCATCACCAATAGGGATATGGTATTTTCTCACCTCCTTTAGATGAGAACTCCACGTCATATATAATTTGACCCTATCCAACCTTACCTCCTATCCAAACCCATCCATGTGAGTCTCATTCAAATCCTCCATCCACTTGTCATAGTCAATCATCTACCCCTTTTACTAATAGAAAACAAAATCCAATCTTGTCCACCTCCTCTACTACTTGTCCAACCACCCAATCATATCAATAACCATCTGATCTAAGGTCCAATGCTTCTACATCTAATTTATGAAGTGAAGAGATCCCAAATACTTCTCTTCCTATATCCTTAGAATCCCTCTTTTAACAACTTGTCTCTACTAACATGATGGTTTATCCACCCATATGACATCTTGATCCTAATAAGCCTAAGCCCTCTTTGTATAATTCCAATCACTATTATGCATCATTGAACCTAGGGGAATACCATTAATCAATGTCATAATTTCCAATACCATGTCCAAGACCTCATCAACCATGGTGACAGAAATTGAGGATGAAACAAATGAGTTTATATCCCTAGGTGAACAAGAAGAAGAATGGCAAGATTCCATTCTCGATCATGATCAAGACTTTTCCTCTTTGAATCAAGGTCAAGACACCACATCCATATTCTATGGTCCCCATATATTTGATAAATCCTCTATCAATGATGAGTCTCTTCCCCATGAACCTAATACTCATGAACCCTTCCATGGGCCTATCTTTGTCAAATCTATTGTTCCTCCATCATCTCCCTCTCACCCATCATATTGTAAACTCCATGTTGAGATGTTAATTTTGGACAATAAACTTATACTAGTAGAATTGCATCTTATGCATTAAATTTAGCATAGGAGTCAACACAAGTATTATCTACATCGAGATCATGTTCAACACTAGTATGTAAACCAGATTCCTCATCATCCCTCATAAACATCGATGATTATGCCTGCCCTTTTGAAGATGCTTACAATCTAGATGATAATAAATCACCAAGCATATATTTTGATCAAGATGATGAATTCATAATAGAGTTCTTTCAATCTTTATCTATTGATTATTATCAGAGTGAATCTAATACTAATTTAGATGCATATACTACATCTAGTCCTAGTGATCCTTTTACTCATCTTAAGGAGATTTTCTTCGATGTAAAACTTGGGTGTCATAAGAACCCCTATGAGGATCATGTTACCCCATCACCCCTCATCAACCTCATGATCCCATCTCCACCACCTTCATCCATCATTGATCCTTTCTTTTCCATCAATGATCATTTAATCACCTCCCTCTATATAGATGAATAGTAACATCCATCGTTGGACCCTTCCTCAAGCAACATAAGGTATACCATAAATGTATGGGTCCAATATCATATTTCAAAAGTTATAAATCATGATCAAATCATCTTTGATCACATCAGTCAAAATCAACAAGATTCAAATTATCAGCCTAACCAAAAAGTGTCTTCCCTTGGTAAAACCAAAAATGAGGCACTATGAGATTATCAAAGTCAAATTAATCATCATCTATCAAGTCAAAAATCAATCCCCTAGGTAGTTTGACTATGTTTTTCCATACTTAGCCGAAATTGCATAAGGTAAGAAAGAGCTGAGTATTTTGATGTTGTTATATCTTGCATGTGTGAAGGTGTCAAGAGAAAATAATCATATGGGTTTATTTAGTGTTAATCATATATGGTTAATTCTAAATTTGAGATCATGCAGTGAAGTACATCAGAAGTTATGGATGCTCAAAGTTGGCCTCTCAAGCAGATTTGGACATAGTTGGCTCTATGATAGAAGTTTTTTAGAAGGCACTTTAATGGAATTATATCTCACATGAATGAGAGACTAAAGATATAATCATCACATGGTTATATTATCCTATATGATGAGATCATCTAGTCCAAATTTGAGATCAAGCATTGAAGCATAGAAGAAGTTATTAAGGTTCAAAAATGGCTACTTAGGCATATTGAAAAGGTCCCCATAGTCAAATTTGCATATGTTAAAGTTTGATCAAGTCTTGAGAATATTTATGGGGCATGTTTTCCCAAATATGTTTAGAAGCAGTGAGATGAGGATAGGTGCATGATGTTTAATGACTGAGCAAAGGTAAGGATAAGTGATCAATGGTGAGCGGGTGATCATATAATTGAAGATCTACAAAGCATAGTAAGTCAAAGTGGTCAACATGTTCGATGTTTAATGATGTTAAAGTTTATTTTAATATTGAGAGAGATAAATAGAGTATGATTGTTTAGATTTGAGTGATAACATGAGATGAATGCAAGTTTTCAAACTTTAACTATGACCATTGGCATTTAAATATTTGAATTTTTCAAAGGGAAAATCCATAGCTTTGTATTTTATCCATATCTTTTGATAGAAGTCAAATTTACACATGATGTAAAAATAAAAGATGAAAAATAATCCATGGTACATCAAATGAATCTAGTTCAAATATTTGAAATTGTGTATAAACAAATATATTGAGCTTCAAAGTTGACTATGTGTTCATGCATGGACTATAAGTGAACCTGAGAATATTGTTTGAGCTTGTTTTGATATTGTTTCAATATATCTTGATGAATTTAATATTGGGGAGTGTTTTATACTCCATAAATATTATTTGAGTGCATTATGATGTATTTAATAATCATATTCAGTATGAACGAAGGCTATGAAGGTGACTGTGTGTTTGCTCATAATGATTGTGTGTACAAAGAAGTGTTTGAGTTATTTTTGCTTAAGATAAAGGATATTATGATGGTTTTTGGATCTTAAGGGGGATATATAGATCATGTATAATGGTTCCATGTTTTTATTAAGTGTTTATATGTTATTTGTGTGCTCAGAGATGCATGAAAGATCTAAATAGGTCTCTATGGACCTAAAAGTGACTTAGGCCTATTTTAAAAGTGGATTTTGCTTAAATATGACCCATGTGAGATGCCTCAAGGATGAAGGAATGTTTTTTGGTTGACAAGGAAATATTGTGATCTTTTTAATTCATGATTGATCTATATATAGTAATATCAAATGTGTTGGTTTCTAGATGAATTTTGTGGAAGAATTATGCAAGGTGGATGTGAAAGTTGTGAAGCAAAGGACAGGTAGTGTGCCTATTGGTTGAGTTAATGAGTATAAAAATTTGTTGACTATATGTATGACCTATAGGTCATGTTCCTAATATCAGGATAGTTCTCTTGTAGTTTGAGGACATGCAAAGAGGTCTGAGTGTGCATATGAGAATAATTGTATTGAAGAAGGAAAAATATTATGGCATGCCTATGTGAGAATCCTATTTGAGATAGATAGAGTTTGTGTAGGGGTTAGAAATCAAAGATCCATCATCAAGTGTTGAATAAATTAGCTATAAGGTGGAAGTGTTCTTCTAAAGGAGGGTCTAAAGGATCCGATCTTCCTTAGGGGTAGTTACTCCTTATGAAATAGGGTTTCGCTAAAGACCTTTGATCAAAAGGATTTGATCAAGGTTTTAGGTCAAAAGGACTTGATCGAACATTCTTGATCGAAAGTGCTTGATCAATACCTTATTTTTATCATCTTATAGGATAGATTTCCATGTGTTTTTAGGTTTTAAATTGGTTTTTATTCCCCAAGAGGGTTTCCCATGTAGATCTTGTTTTGTGTATGTGATTTTGCATTATGTTCATTATTCACTACTATGAATGATCTATATACTTCATGAATGTTTGTAATGAATGCTTAAGTATTTATAAGAGTTTAGAAATTGAATTGGATTATTTTCCACCACTTATTCACCGCCCTTATTAGTGTATTGTACCTCTATTAATTGGTATCAAATCAGGTCCTTTGGTAAAATCTTGACATCTTAAAGGTGATCCCAAGTTACAATGGCTAGTTAGAATGTGCAAGGTGGTTTCTCTACTAAGCAAGCACTAATGTTAAATGGATCTAATTATGGTTTTTGAAGTGCTAAGATGAAAAAATATATTATGTCTTTAGGGTTTGATGTATGGCAATCTATTCTAGATGGTTATGTTGCTCCTACTATTCCTCCATCTAGTGTTACCGACAAGAAGCTATTTAAAAATAACTCTAAAGAAATGAATGTCATCACTTGTGTTCTTATATAAATTGAGTCACCAAAGTAATTCATTTCCCATATACTAAGGAAATATGGGATAAATTGAAGATCATTTTTGAAGGAGATTTAAAGGTTAAGTTGGAAAAGTTGAAGACTCATAGAGGGAAATTTGAAGGTCTCAAGATGAATGAAGAAGATACTACAACATCATTTTTATAGAGAGTCAGTGAGATTATGAAAATCATTAGAGGTCTTAGAGAGAACCTTGAAGAAGATACTATTGTTAAAAAGGTATTGATGTCTCTATCCCCCAAGTTTTATCCAAAATTATCCTCTAGAGAAGAGAGTCATGACCTTAGTTGAATATGTAACAATTACATGGCACCCTTACTACCTATGAGATGAGAAATAATGATGATATAAAACCAAAGAAGGAAGTAAATTTCAAGGAAAATGAAGACAAATAAGAAGTTATAAGGTAATAATTTCAAGGAGGATGGCATTCATGATATAGATGAGGATGAACTAATTGCTTTAATTTGAAGAAAATTGAACGTAAGTTCAATCAAGAATAAAGGTAAGCTACCTATCAAATGCTTCGATTGTGGTGAGATAAGACATTTTGATAATAAGTTCCTTCATAAGTATAATAAGGATGATGATGAAGAGCATGATCAAGGTCATGATGATGGCAAGAGATATTTTAGGTCTAATAAAATCAAAAATGAATTTAGAAGGTTTGGATAAAAGGAAGTACTTCAAGGACAAGAAGAGTCTATACACCAAAGAAGATTACAACTCATTAGATAAGAGTAAATATAGTGACTTAAAATATGATCATAAATATGATGGTTCTGTTGAAGATGAAGCTTTATTCATGGGAAGTTGCTCACATCAAAAGGGGTCTACTTGGAGTGATTTAGATGATGATGAAGATGAGGTGGACTATGAGACTACATTGACAAATGCTCATGAAAATTGAAGATTAAGAATAAGATCAATAAGAAGATGAAATATAAACTCAAAGTCTTTGAGGATCAATTCAATGTGTTTGAGGAAAGAATGGATGAAGGTAACAAGGAGCATGAAGATATGGTCAAGCATCTCAGTTGTCAATTGGAAATTCTATCTATAAGCCTAAAATCTAAAGAAGATGAATGTGCAAGTTATGTAATTGAAAATGAGTAATTAAAATTTGAGTTAAAGAAGGTATCTAGTATGGTAATGTCATTTATGAAATTTGAAAAGAGATCAAGTGATCTAGACAACATGTTGAATGATCAAAAACATGCAAGTGATAAAGATGGTCTTGGATACAAAGAAGAACTAAAGACTGAAACTCAAGATAAGATGAAGACTAATGTGAATAAGGTGGATCAACCTATGAACACAAATCATCAAATAAGGAATGGAGGTACTAACATAATAAAGACAAATTAGATCAGATAACCAAATGCCATGAGGTATGCAAATTTTAATGGTTACTACTATACTTGTAATCAATTTGGGCATAGAGCTAGAGAATGTAGAAGACTTATTAATAATGAATTTTCATGGAACTATGATAAGGGTCATTAGTCAAAAGGTGTAATAAAGGTTAAGTGTCTAAACTATCATGACATAGGACACTTTACAAAAAGGTATCCATTTAAGGTAAGACAAGATGGGTTTCCTTCAAGAGATATTGAGTGCTACAGTTGTTATGAACTAGGACACAATGTAAAATTTTATCTAAATATGGAAAGGTAGAAAGGGATTTTTGAAAAAAGTATGGTATGCTTCAATTATAAACAGACAAGTCACATTTCTAGGTTCTGCAAGCAAAGGCCAACAAGTCAAAAAAGGTTTAATTAGGCTCCAAGAATGCAAGAAAGAAGACAAGTTAATACAGGGAAACCAAAGGTGGTATGTATGATTCATGATGAGACTACAATCCAAGTAATATGTTTGATATGGTGGAGAATGCTTCTAAAGTTGAAGAATCCCAAAAGGTCTCATTGACTACTCATGTTAAGAATGAAGAGACTAAGCTCAAGGAGAAGACCAAGGTGCTAGTTGAAGCTAGTTCTAAGGTATGTATGGATCTAAGTGAACATCCTATTGTTATTGAACAAGTGCCTAGTGATGAAGATCCAAGTTGAAAAGAAGATTCTTCAGATGAAAAGGTATGCCATGAATCTATGTATTGATAATCCAATCATAAAAGAAAAGGAGAATGTTATATTAGTTGAGGAAGTTATTTCTCTAAATCCAAATAAGAAAAGAAGAAAAACTATAAGTATCATCTAAGCAAGGAGGAAGACGAATATGAGGAGTTGTATTTGTTTTAGAGCATTGATGAATAGAGTGTATCTCTATTTATGCTTCTTAAGAGACTCCTTTCAAGTGGAGAAGAAAGTGTTGTTGTGATGTTCCTTGAGATGGTTCTAGATGAATAGAGTTGAGTGTTCTAATTTGGAATAGGTAATTCTAGGTGGAAAATATGCTGAGGTAAAGTCATGATGTTGATAATTATATATGTAGTAGTTTACAGGGTCAAATTGAAAGTTCTCAAATGACAAAGGAGGATTTGTGTTTTATCAAGATGATATTTTTGAATATAAAGGTTTTTTGATCTTATTCTATCATGCTCCATGTGGTTCTCCGTTCTAAAGGTTGGTTGAAGTCAAATTGAATATTTTTGTTCGATTCGGATTTCCTAGTTTGTGCTTATGAGTATGTAGGTCCTAAAAATGGGTTATAAGAATTCAAGTTTAGTAATGGTGTGAAATTTTAATTATTGGTTTAGAAGTATGTAATGGTTATCTTCAAGTTTACAAAAAAAAATAGAGGTGGATATTGACTAGAAGGTGTTGTGTTGACTTTGTTTATTTTAAGATTCTAGGGTTTTAGGCTCTACTAGAAAATTGGTTTGAATTATGAGTTATGATCTAAGGCTTCTTAATATAATGAATGGGCTAAATGGGTTGTACAATAAAGCTTAACATAGATTTTAAAGTTTGTGATTCTCAAGTTATTCAAGTTTTTGTTAAGTTGGAGGCCTAATGAGGCAATAAGTTTATGAAGTATATTTTAGAAGATGAGCTAGTTCTTGTGAATTTGTGTCCTTAAGGAGGCATATGAGATTGATTTAGATATGAATTTTTAGATATTGAAGATGTGTATATAGAAATTTGTGGGCTCTGCACGTTCTAGGTAGGGCTACAAGGAGTCTAGACATGCATAGTCTTGAAGATGTGCTCTTTGTTTAGTTTATCCAAAATAACAAGGCATGTGTGTTTTAAGGTGACTTATCAAAATGGTTTAGTGAATGTTTCCTATTTTGTGAGTGGCATGATGCTCTATTGGTGGTCATGGAAGTGTCTTGAGAAAGAAGGCTGATAAGCTTGCATAGTGGTTCCTAATGTTGTGTGCAGATCTGAAGATGCTCAAGTAATACAAATGCTTAGAGTTATTAGGGGGAGTCCATATCAGATTTTTTTTGGTGAGTTCCATCAGATTATAGTGGTTTTTTTGTGTTTTATATTTATTAGTTGATGTACTTATGAAGAAGAGTGTTGACATGGAGCAAGAGGAAGTTTGTCAAGATAAGATAAGGTAGGCTCAAGGTAAGGGGGAGTTTGTATCATATTTTTAAGATGGTAATTTTTTATTTTTATTGACTTTTTAGGTCCTTAGGATCAATTGGTGCCCACTTTGTCATTATTTCAAAGGGGGAGAAAGTTCTTGTTGTGTGAGTTCTTTGAGAGAGAAGGAATGCGAGCTATATATTGCTATATATGATGTTTATTGATATCAATGACAAAAGGGGAGATTATTGGAGAATTTTTAGTGATGGCATGATGATGTCATGGATGTGTCCTTTTGAATGGATGAAGTGCCTTGATGGCCTAATTGATAATGACAAAGTGTGCAATGTACTTGTCTTAGTGTGTTTGAAGTTAGTTTGGTTGATCTTTAGTTTTAGCATGATTAGAGATGTTTAGGGATGAGTATGTTGATTTGATCATGTGAAATAGATTCCTAATATGTTATATATTCTTTGATATCTTATGTGCATAAGTGGAATTCATTTTATTGTCCATAGTTTTCATCTAGACAGTTTGGTCTAGTGGCAAAAAATTTGAGTATGCATTTTGATGACATCACTATTGCCATGTGGGAGTGAGTCAAGGGGAGTTGATCATATGGTTGTGATCAAAATTTTCCCTATTTTTTATGCACCAAATATAAATTTTGAATCAAATCATGGTTAAATATATGAGGGTGAAAAGTTGGATTCTCGTTTAGAATTCATTGTTTTCCCATACTTAGCCAAAATTCCAATATGGCCAAAAAGAGTCAAGCAAGCAATTTGATGATGGAATATATTACACATGTGGATGTTTGAAGAGAAGGTGATCATGTCGGTTTTTTTAGTATTGAACTTAATTTATTTTTGTTAAAATTTAGATAATGTGATGAAGCACATCAAAATATATGCATATGCAAATTTGGGTTCCCCGGTAGTTTGACTGTGTTTTTCCATACTTAGCCAAAATTGCATAAGGCAAAGAAGAGCGAAGTGAGAATTTTGATGCTGTTATATATTACACATGTGAATGTCTCAAGAGAAAACGATCATATGTATTTGTTTAGTGTTGATCGTATATGGTTTGCACTAAATTTAATATTATGCACTCAAGTGTGACAAAAGTTATGGATTCTCAAAGTTGGCCTCTTAAATAGATTTGGACATAGTTGGCTCTATGATAGAAGTTTTTCAAAAGGCACTTTAATGGCATTATATCTTTCATGCATGAGAGTTTCAGGTGTTGTGTGTTACATGTTTGGATTTTCTTATATGAAGAGATCATCTAGTCCAAATTTAGTATCAAGCATCGAAGCGTAGAAGAAGTTATTAAAGTTAAAAAATGGCTACTTAGGCATATTAAAAGGGTCCTCATACTTAGTCAAATTTACATATGTTAAAGTTCAAGAAAGTCTTGAGAAGATAAATGGGGCATGTTTGCCCCAAGATATTTAGAAGAAATGAGATGAGGATAGGTGCATGATGTTTACAAACTAATCAAGGTAAGGATAAGTGACCAAGAGTGAGTGCATGATCATGTAGTTGAAGATCTACAAAGTGTAGTAAGTCAATGTGGTCAACTTGTTTGATGTTTAACGACATTAAAGTTTAGTTTAATTTTGAGAGAGATTGATAGAGTGTGAATTTATAGAGACGAGTGAGATCACAAGATGAAGGCAAGTGGTCGAGATTTAACTGTGACTATTGGCATTTAAATATTTGAATTTTGTAAAGGGAAAATATAGAGATCTATATTTTATCCATATCTTTTTATAGAATTCAAATTTGATCATGATGTAAAAAACAAAGATGAAGAGGACTCCATGGTTCATTTAATGAATCTATTTTTAAGATGTGTATGTGTGTATAGATAAATACATTGAGCTTAAAATTTGACTATGTGTTTTGTGCATGGATTGTAAGTGATTTGAGAAGATTGTTTGAGCTTGTTTTGATCTTATTTTGGATATATTTTGATGAATTAACTATTGGGAAGTGTTTTAGACTCCATAAAGATGATTTTAGTGCATTATGATGGATTGACCAATAGTATGCAATATGAACAAAGGCTCAAAAGGTGACTGTGTGTTTGCTCATAATGATTGTGTATACATAGAAGTGTTTGAGCTATTTGTGCTTAAGATAAAGGATACAATGATGGTTGTTGGATATTAAGGGGGATCTATAGATAATTTAGAATGGAATCATACTTTTGGAAAGTTTTCCTATGTTCTTTGTGTGCTTGGAGATGTGTCAAAGATCTGAATGGGTCTCCATAGGACCTAAAAGTGACTTAAGCCTATTTTGAATGTGGATTATGCTTAAGTGTGACACATGGGAGATGCATTAAATATGAATGCATGTTTCATGGATGACAAATAAATATTATGGTCATGTTAATTCATTACTTCTCTCTATATAGTGAAACCAAATGTGTTAGTTTCTAGATGAATTGTGTGGAAGAATTGTGCAAGGTGGATGTGAAAGTTGTGAAGCAAAGGACAAGTAGTGTGCTTGTTGGTTAAGTTAATTAGAATAATAGTTTTTTGACTATATGTATGACCTATAGGTCATGTTCCTAATATTAATATAGCGATCTTGCCTTTTGAGAACATACGAATAGGTCCAAGTGTGCATATGAGGACAATTTGAGTGAAGAAGGAAAAAGATTATGGCATGCCTATGTGAAAAGCCTGTTTGAGATAGAGAGAGAGTTTATGCAGGGGTTATAAATTAGAGATCCATCATCAAGTCTTGAAGACATCAGCTCTAAGGTGAAAGTGTTATTCTCAAGGAAGGTCTAAAAGATATGATTTTCCTTAGAGGTAGTTTCTCCTTATGAAACAAGTTTTCACTAAAGACCTTTGATCAAAAGGACTTGACCAAAGTTGTAGGTTAGAAGGACTTGACCGAAGGTTCCTGATCAGAAGGACTTGATCAGTCTCTTGTTTGTGATCATCTTAAAGGATATTAGTTCATATGTTTGCAAGTTTGAGAGTGGTTTTTATTCCCCAAGAGGGTTTCCCACGTAGATCTTATGTTGTGTATGTGATCTTCCATTATGTTCATTGTTTACTACTATGAATGATCTATATGCTTCATGAATGTTTATATTGAATGCTTAAGTATTTACAAGAGTTTAAAAATTGAATTGGATTATTTACCACCACTGATTCACCCTCCCCCCATCTCATTGGATTGTACCTCTAACAATGAGTCCATTTACAATACCAACATTGTTAAATCTAAAGAAATATGGAGGGAAGAGGATGTGTGTGAATAGTAGAGAATAAACAAAATTACCATAATGTATAAATTTTCTATACCTCATTTAGATGATATGATGGATGTTATTGTAGGAGAATTATTTTTTACTAAGATTGATCTAAGGATTAGTTATTATCAATTTAGATTCATGAATGAGATGAATGAAAAATAATATGCAAGACTAGGGATGGATTATATGAGTGGATGATGATGTCATCTAGATTATATAATGCACCCAACACATTTATGAGGGTGGTGAATGCAGTATTATGAGAATACATTGGTAATTTTGTGGTAGTTTATTTTGATATTTAGTAAGACTAAAGAAAATCACTCAAGGCATTTGAGAATGGTATTAGAGTTGTTAAGAAAGGATAAGCTCTATGCAAATTTGAATAAGTGCAAGTTTATGCAAAATAGTTTTGTAATTTTTGGATTTTTAGTTTTAGAAGATGGTGCAAGAATGGATGAAGAAAAATTAAAAGAAATTTTTGAGTGGTCTATTCTAAATAGCATCACAAAGGTAAAATATTTTCATGGTTGAGTAATTTTTTACAAAATGTTTAATAAGAATTTTTAGTAGTCTTATTGCACCAATAACAAATTATATGAGAGGAAAATAATTTATGTGGATAAAAGTAGCAACAAAAAACTTTGAGTTATTAAAAGGGAAGATTACCAAATTTTAATAAAGTGTTTAAAGTGGATTGTGATGCTTCAGATGTGGGAATTGGTGTTGTGTTGATTCAAGAAGGAAAGCCAATAACATATTTTAGTGACAAGTTAAATGAGGTAAGACAAAATTATTATACATATGATGTTAACTTTTATACCATTGTGAATGCATTAAGGCATTGGAGGCATTACTTGGTGCCTAAAGAGTTTAATCTATTTACAGATCATGAGGCTTTGAAGAATGTGAACACTCAAAAGAATTTAAATAATATGCATGTAAAGTGGGTGACTTTATTACAAGATATAATTTTGTGTTGAAGGATAAATCAAGAAAATAGAATTAGGTACCTGATGCTTTGATCAGGAGAGTGACATTATTAATTACTATGGTGAGTGAAGTAGTTGTATTTGAAGGTGTGAAGGAATTATATGATATTTATCCATATTTTGGCAAGATTGTTGAGAAGTGTAGGAATCCATTCGTAGATGAAATAGGTACTATTAATGATAAATATCTTATATAGGATGGTAATCTCTTCGAAGTGAAATAATTATGTATTTCGATTAGGTATTTAAGAGATAATATTATAATATAATTGCATAGTGGTGGTTTGGCTGGACATTTTGGCAAGGTTAAGATAATATCTTTGGTGGAGGAGAATTATTTTTTACCAAAGATGAAGAGATATGTATTAAGGTATGTTTCAAGATGCATACTATGTCGAGTGGAAAAATTCCATACGCAAAATACATGGTTGTACATGCCATTACCAATTTCAAGAGAACCATGGACATATTTGAGTATGTATTTTTTGTTGAGATTACCAAACATATAGAGAGATAATGAGTCAATTTATTTTTGTAGATAGGTTTTTCAAGATGGTTTGTTTTATTTCATGTAAGAAAACCAATGGTGCCACTAGAGTTGCATAACATTTTTTAAGGATGTTGTGAGATTTCATGTGTTCCCAAAACCATCTTATCAAATAGGGACATGAAATTTCTAAATAAGTTTTGGAGGGATTTATGGGAAAAGTTGATAACTAAAATACAATTTAGTAGTGCATACCACCCACAAGTAGATGGATACATAGAATTTGTAAAAATGAGCTTGGAAAATTTGTTGAGATGCACAATTGGAAAAAAACTCAAATAATAGGACATGGTTTTACCATAGGCTGAGTTTACATATAATACTTCAGTGAATAGATCAATAGAAAGGTCACTATCTTAAAATATTTATGGGATAAATCTTATGGTTGTTTTATATTTGGTACAGTTTCCAATTGCAAAATGAGTTAGTGATGATGTAGAAGCATTTGCAAAGGATATACGACAATTATAAGAGGAAGTGAGGAGAAATCTATAGGAAAGTAATGAAAGGTATAAAGTTGCATTAGATGTCAGAAGAAGGTCAAAGGTATTTGAATAAGGATATTAATGATGGTTTACTTGAGGAAAGAAATATTTACTAAAGGTACATACACCAAGTTGAAGTATATGAAAATTGGACTACGTAGCATTGTGAAGAAAATCAATGACAATACTTATGAGGTGAGTTTACCACATAATTTTGATATCTCTCTAGTATTTAATGTTTTAGATTTATATTATTTTCATTGAAAAAATGTTGAAGAAGAAGAATTAGATTAGTAGCAAAAAGTATCAAAGAAGAAGAAAGAAAAGATAGTGTAGGTTCTAGATAAGAATATAATGAACACAAGGTAAGGAAGTTATAACAAGTATTTGGTAAAGTGCAAATGATTAAAATAGGAAGACAATACTTGGATTTTAGAATGTAAGATGAAGAATATTGACAAGATTGAATGGCAGAAGTACAATTAGAGCAGCTCGTAGGGGCTACATTATTTTCAATCGAAGAAGAATGATGTGCAGTCCAAACATTCTCAGACCATAACTTTTGATTTATAACTTCATTTGAACTCTTGTTTGTGGCAAAATGATCATATCAAAAAGTTAAGTTTAGTCATATCCCATCCTATCTTGTTAGATATGTTTTTAAAACTTTTCAGAGGCCATATGTGACCATCTAAGGGTCTATAAATATATTTCAATATTTTTTTGAGGGATTTTTTTTGTTTTTAAAAATAATATATTTTTTATATTTAAACATGAAATTTCATTGAAATTCATCTATTAGATTAATTTTAGTGTTTATAATGTATGTGGATATTTTTAGGCCCATCTGAGCTTGCATTCAAAACCTTTAAAAATAACTTATATTTCCTAATAAATTTAAAGAGTAGAAAAATTAAAGAGAGAGACTATAAGAAAATAGTCTTTTAAAATGTTGAAATCCTTATCTTATTATTTTTTATATAACTCATTTTTCTTACTAATATAATTGCTTATATGTGTGTGAGAGACACTTTGGCTTAACGTAAATGTGTTTGATTGTTTTGTACTTAATTATATTGTTAATAATCCTTAAAATAATAATAAATTGTTTATTAAATTAAATGCTAATTAGTTTTATTAATAAATTATTCAAAAAAAAAAGTAAATTAAATTTATAGTAATTATTTAATATAAAATAAATAAATTATTGTAATTATTGGAAACTTCAGTAAGATTATTATCTTAAAAAATAGCAATATTATAAAAGCTTACATAGTAAGGCATCCAATTGATATTTATGGCTAATATTCCTTGTCGGAGGAAAACATCGGCTCAAAACAAATCAAACAAGTATAAATGTCAAAAAAATTATGAAAACATAAAAAATGGTAACAATTATCATAAGCATATTTAAAAAGTAGTAATAGATTGCCACATTAGGAGGGGGAGGATCATCCTTAGGTAGTAGAGTGTTATAAAATGAAGGGTCAACTGAGGGAGGATACAGAGCCATCCATCCATGGGTTTTGGAGGAGCTAAAACAACAATAATGTCTAACCCAGGAGGAGGTTGCACCAAACTACCATAAGGATCAGTGGCAGTTGGTGAACCCCACCAAGAATGACCAATGGCAGCAACATAATCAATCCTCTCCATTGAAGCGGAGGGGAGAAGTAGTCATGACTGTGAGAATGACTTTTTTGGTGTTTAGGTGCTAGACGTGGTGAGACCTGTGGTGGACAACATGTGAGGACATAACTGATGGTAGAAAGAGCACTCCTCAGTGGTGAAACAACTCTTGTAAATCCCTGACCTCTATGGAGACTTTATCCAATTAGACTTGAATCTGTATGCAGGGTAAAAATAATAAAAACACCTTGTCATTAATAGACGATAGACAAGATGATTCCTCATTGTTAAATAAAGTAGAGTTTCTAGCTTTCTATAATTGAAATAAAATAATAGAACTGAAGAAAATCCATTAAAAAAATATAGAAGCTAGCTAATTAATAGAATTTTTGAGGAGGGTGAAGTGCCAGAAAAAAAGTTCAGGGTGGTAACACTGAAAAACATTGTGCATCCATTATCAAAGAAACTAGACTTTGAAGTATGTCCAAAAGATATGTTTGAAAAATTTAGGTTTGGAATAGACTGGACACTTAGATTGAACAATTCTAAAATAAGAAAGACACTCCCAAAAAAAAATTAAAAATATTTAAAGAAGAAACATTACCCAGAGAAATATAACATAACTTGACAATTTCAAAACTAAAAAGATATTATCATACATATTGTTAAATACATATTTAATTTATTATATATTTAATACCAAATAAATTATTTGTTTAGTGAAAACTAATCATAAAAAAACACAAATCATTTTAATAAAAATGAAATATGAAAAAACATAATATTAATATAATAATGATTAGTTAATTAAATTAATTTCTTTAGTTTTTAAAAAATATATAAAATAATTATTTAATTTTTTAAATCAACATTAAATAATCCATTTAATTTCATCCTAACAAAAATAAAAATATTCAAAAAAATATTAAATTAAATTTTTTATTTTTAAAAAATATATAAAATAATTATTTGAATGTTTAAATCTATATTATAACAATATTATTAATTTCATCATACGTAAAACTAAAATTATTAAAATAGAAATAATATTTTTGAAAATGACACCTTTATTTAAAATAGATTAGTTTAGATGCATGAAATGTTTAATTCATCTTAGGTAAGAGTTAAGATAAAGTAGTTTCATTAAAAAGCGTAACAATTTCATTGATAGTCCAAATCAAAGACAAACAAAGAAAGTGGCTCAAACACAATGGTGTACATTCCTTTCAAACGGTTTGGAATAAACCCATACCGTTCTCTGCTTACAAAATCGATTATAAAGCCTGCTGTTTCTGCAAAGTAATTTGATCATTCGCAACATTTGGATGTGCAATCATGTCTCATCTCATTTCATTTTGGATGATTTTGATCTTTGCCTTTGCCATGTTCATGCCCATCGCTACTGGATGTCCATCTCATGAATGAAGTTACCTGTTGGATATCAAAGGAGCTCTTCTCGATCCCACTGGTCGTTTATCTTCTTGGCAGGGATACAACTGTTGCCATTGGAAGGGTGTTGGCTGCGACTCCCATTCAGGCCATGTCATCACCCTTGATCTCCAAAACCGTTATTACGATTCATATGGCGGGTACATGAAGAATTTGAGTGGGGAGATTCATCCATCTCTCTTTAATTTGCAGCATCTACAGCACTTGGACTTGAGCTGGAATGATTTCGACGGCACTGTTATATCTCCTCACTTTGATAAACTCAAGAGGCTTACGTTCCTTAGTTTATCAAATGCTGGATTTGTCGGTGAAATCCCTATGGAGATAGGGAATTTGTCATCATTGCGCCACCTTGATCTCTCCAATATTTATTTTAATATGAATCTGGAGAGCTCCAGATTTGTTGAATGGATAGGAAATCTGCGAAGCTTGGAATACCTGGCTATAGAGGAGGTGAATCTGACAAGGGCATCTGACCACTGGGGTGAGGCCCTTACAAGTCTCTCCAATCTTGGCCACATTGACCTGTCTTGGTGTCGGCTTTCAGCGAGTCCAATTCCCTCTCTGTTGAATCTCACACGTTTGTCCCATCTCCTTCTAGCAGGTAATTCATTCCCATTTCCATTACCCACTTGGTTTCAGAATGTCTCCTCCTTGGTTTCACTTGATCTCTCATCGTCTCAACTCAATGGTTCCATCCCTTCAAACTTCTTGCACCGTTCATGCATTAGCAATGTTGACCTGTCATATAACAGTCTAGAAGGAGTAATTCCTCCCTCCATTGCAAACTTTTCCAGACTTAAGAAATTGGATCTGGCACACAATAATTTCACAGGGTATATACCTCCGTTTGGATCTCCACTTCCTCTTTCTTTGATTGATCTTTCACAGAACAGTTTAATGGGCAACATACCACCCTCTATTGGTTGTCTTTCATTATTAAGGGAGCTTATTCTGGATAATAACCAGCTGTCAGGAGCAATGCCAGGCAAACTTTTTAATCTTGTTCGACTAGAAACCCTCACTCTCTCTTCCAACAAATTAGTAGGTAACATTTCTCTTTCGTTGTTTGACAGTTTAACTCAGCTTCGAGGACTAAGCCTTTCTAAAACAGTTTTACCGTTGACATCTCTTCAAGTTGGCTTCCGCAGTTTGCCCGCCTGCGCTCTCTCGGATTGAGTTCATGTAATATTCAAGGTTATTTTCCTCCATTTCTGTCAACACAATATTTTTTAGAACACTTGGATCTGTCAGATAACAACATTGTAGGAAATATTCCTACTTGGCTCTGGGATCTTCCCAACCTTGTTCATATCCTGCTTTCAAATAACCAGCTAGAAGGCTGTCTGCCCTTTGTAATATCCAAGGAGTACTTATTTGCGGTGGACCTGAAAAGAAACAAGTTACAAGGCTCTCTTCCAGCTCTTCATTCTGCTTATGTGTACATGTTTGATGTGTCAGAGAATAATTTCAGCGGTTCCATTCCTGCTACAACAATGGCGGCATATATTTTAATCTTGTCACAGAATAATTTGACTGGAGATCTTCCACTTACGTTTTGCAACTTTAGATATTCCGCTAGAGTTGTGGACTTGTCAAAGAACAAGTTAAGGGCACAATTTCTCCAATTGTTGGGAGATGTGAAGATCTCGGGGTTTTAAATTTGGCTCAGAATGATTTGGAAGGTGAGATGCCACATCAACTGGGAAATCTGACTTATCTTCGTACACTAAATCTCTACGGCAACAATTTGCAAGGTACCATTCCTTCATCCATTAGAAATTGTCAATTTCTAGAAGTATTTGATATAGGAAATAACAATATTCAGGGGAGCATCCCAGTTTGGATTGGAGAACTCGCACGGCTTCGAATTCTCAACATGGCTTCAAATAAACTTGGAGGCAGTGTTCCGCCCTGGCTGATCAAGCTTACATATCTTCAGATTCTAGATTTATCCCATAACAATTTGTTTGGACATATTCCTGCAAATTTAGGAAAGTTACCTGCCATGATCAATCGATCACGAAGTGACGAATCAGAGTTTGCTTGGCATGGTGGTGGATTTGGCAGTGACTTGTTCAGTTATGACTTCATTTTCCGGAATCAAGTCACGCTTTGGATAAAAGGGCGGGCAACTCCATATGAGAAAATATTCAAAGAGTTCAGATTCATCGACCTCGCTCACAACAAGTTATCAGGTGATATTCCTCCAGAAATGGGTGGCCTCAAGTATTTAATTTCTTTGAACATTTCAAAAAATAATTTGAGTGGCTCAATTCCCAAATCCTTTGGAGGCATGGTTGAATTGGAATCTTTGGATCTTTCAGGAAACAAATTGTCTGGAAAGATTCCCTCAGAACTTGCGATCCTCACATTCCTTGAGGTCTTGAATCTTTCGGACAACATGCTATCTGGTTTGATACCGCAAAGCAAACAGTTTTTGACTTTTGAGGCTTCTTCCTTCGCAGGAAATCCAAATCTGCACGGCCCTCCCCTTGAAAATAGAACCCTTAATTCTGGTTTGGGTGGGAAAGGCAACCAAGAAGAATTGCATAATACAGAGGAAGAGGAAGAAGCAGATGACGAGGAAATGGATCGATGGTGGGCAGTGGCAGTGGGATTAAGTTATGGGGTGGGATTTGCGGCTGTGGTTGGGGTGCTGTGCTTCCATATCAAATGGAGAATCAAATACTTCGATTTTCTGGATAATCTTATGCCACAAATTTTTGAAGGGTGACCTGGAGAAGGTGCCATGCAGAGGCCTTCCTATTGAATTGTTAGTCTTGTTGTTTGTCCTGTCGTCTTTTTATGTTTGAAGAATGTTTAGAAGGCATGGCTCTGTATCATCCTGCAAACTTTAAATAGAGACTCGAAAAATATTGATTGTTACTGTTAAATTCGATTAAGTTTTATGGCCAAAGCCTTTGTATTCTCATAGGATATATGCATATATATTGCCTTTCTACATTATTCAATCGGCTGACTTATTTATTTATAATTGTTCTATAATTAAATTTACTTTATTAATTGAGATTTGTTGTCAGATTTATAGTGTTAAAATAATTCGCCATTTTTAGGCGTTTATTGCAAACAGGTTTTTATGGCGCGGTCTAAGACTGTCAGCAATCACAGCAAAGGGCGATTAGAGCGGTCATTTCAATTGTTTTTAAAAAGAAGTATTTGAAGTACATAACATATTTGTTATAGTAGAGGACTGCTCACGGCCATTTCTGCATTTTTTAATGTTTTAGTATCTTGTCATACGGTTTTATTTTCTTTGCTAATTGTGAAGGAGAAGAGCAGCAAACTTAAAATGCAAACAGCAAACTAAAAACACACATACAGCAGCAATAGAAATGGCAAAATAAATGCATAAGAATGCTGCCCTAAAGGGATTATTTCAATCATTTTACTTTTCTAACTAAACAAACATCTGTCATGCATTGAATCCTCCCAGCCGTCAGTGGCAGTTGTCAGAAGGTCGTTGGGATTATTTCCAACAAATTGCGGATCGAATGGGATTATTACCTCCAAATGGGATTTTAACTGGTGCTACAAGTCTGCATTCTCCCAATGTCACCGTATTTTTCACAAGTTTACAACATTTTGACAAAGACACTCTTTCCATTATGCTTTCATGGATGTCCATACCTGTTCCAAAAGTATTTTTTTGTTATTAATCTTTTTACAAGGCGCTTGTGTGTAGCAGGCAGATTCCAGAATGTATGGTGCCTCCTTTCAACTGCCCCTTTGTGAGATTATTCAAATTTTAGAAAATTTTATGTGGATGATCTCCACATTCCTTCTTCAAATGCTATTACTTGTGTTTAAAGTTTCATAATCTTATTGATGTAATGTGATTTTATGTGCCCTATTTTGAACAGGGGTATATTTTTTTGATGAAAAATGTGAATCATAAATTTCAATTGTCTGCTTTGTTGTATTATTATTGTATATAATAAAATTATTTTGAAACGTTTTAATAATTATTAGAATTGAAATTCCAGAGTCATTTAACAAAAATTAAAAAAAACTCAACCCTATCAATTTCTAAATAATCACTCATTTCTTATGACAATTTCTCCCTACATGCCATACCATTGCATTCTCTTACATATTATAATATGAAGTAGTTGTCGTTTACATGGTTTATGATTTGTGGCTATATGTAATTTATGGTTAAATGTAATTCGATGTGGGATTCCTTGTGGAATTCAAACCAGTAATTTGTATTCGCATATTTAGTAGTTTT
The DNA here is from genome assembly GCA_037957365.1 of Torreya grandis. Taxonomy (NCBI): domain Eukaryota; kingdom Viridiplantae; phylum Streptophyta; class Pinopsida; order Cupressales; family Taxaceae; genus Torreya; species Torreya grandis. The sequence continues at coordinate 1,478,183 of JARHVA010001296.1, read as the reverse complement.
TATTCGATGTGGTTATACAAAATGCAATTTGTATTCGATGTGGGATATAATGTAGGTTGTGCAGGGGATTTGAGTATATATTTGAATTAAAAATAAAGCTTGGGATATATATATATATATATATATATATATATATATATATATATATATATATATATATATATATATATATATATATATATATATATATTAGGGGATTAGTGAATAATATAGAATTATATATTAGGGGATTAGTGAATAATATACAATTTTAAGTCTCGAAAGGTGTTGTCCACTGGTCGACATCGCATCGCTGATATTGTGGTTACAAAACTTTTAACCCCTAATATATAGTCGACATCACGTTACTGATATTGTAGATACAAAACTCTTAACCCCTAACCTATAATCGACATCGCATTACTGATATTGTAGAAACAAAACTCTTAACCCCTAACCTATATGTTTATCACAAATCATTATTGTTCCATTGAAAAATTGGTTTTTGCAAAGTGTATTTGTTTCTTCTATTCTTTTAAAATGACTTTTGGTTTTCTTTTCTATTTTAAAATGTGTTTGGAGCGGAGGCGGGGGAGTGGGACAATTGTATGTTTAGAGACACCTATTTAGGTTGTAACCATTTATGGTTAAAACATAATTGGCGTGGTGGAATGTGCGGAGTATGGCCATTTGTTTGTTTAGAGATATCTATTTAGTTTTAATATTTTTTCTTAAAATGATGTGTTATATATGAGGCCTTTCGAATTCAACTACATTTTAGTATTTATATGGTTAATTTATAAGGTTGTATAGATAGTCATTAGTTTAATGATATTTTTGAAGATCTAATCATTATATTAAAGAAAGTCTTATAGATTCATTGTATACACTTCATTTCTATGTAAAGCATAATATTACAATGTTTTTAGTGTTGTTTGTGCATATGGATCGTTGATTGAATTTAAATACTTATTGGCATTTTTATTTGTGTTCTCTCTTTTTTTTCTCTCCAAATGACCCCATTCTCTCTTCTTTTTTATATTTTCTCTCTTCTTTGTGTGTTGTTGTCTTTGAGGATCCCCTCCTTCGCACTTTATATCTTTTTTTGTGTTTGAGACACAATCGATGGTTCATTAATACTACATCGAACACAATCAGCCAACCACTAGTTATGTCCTTTCACTTTTTGTGGGTCATTTGCCCCTTCTCCCTCTTTCACTCTTTATATTATGTTTGTGTGCTAAATATAACCTTCATGTTTCATTGATTTACATTTTTCCTACTTGGAGAATATTATTATTATCTTGTAGTAAGTAGATGTTGCCTACTCGATGCATATCACCTTGGCACTTACATTGTTTATATCTTTCTAATGTAGATCATATTACCTTTATGTTTCATTAATTACATTTTTAATACTTTGTGATTCTTATTCTTCCCTTGTACTAATTACATGTTGCCTACTTGGAACATATTACCCATGTGCTTTCATTTATTTAGTTTTTCCTAATTGTGAGATTCTATGCTTGTGCTTAAATAAATTATATTATAGGCCCATGCAAAGAAACTTATGTATAACACATATGCTTCCAAGATGATATATATATATATATATATATATATATATATATATATATATATATATATATATATATATATATATATATATATATAGGTAATTGAGGGTTGGGAGGTCCTCACCATTCATATATATTGAAGAATTAAAAAAATGTGTCTTACTGAGGGTTCCATAGCTAAGAACGCCAAATAAGGCCAAGTCTTGGTGCTTACCAAAAGTATAAAGAATATAAAAAAGTGGCAGAAATACCTGAATCCAACAACCCAAAAAAGTATAAGGTAGAACGTAATCATTAGATATATATGGATATACAACATTAAACCAAAAAATAGTAAGACTATATAATGGAGAAAATCCTTTGTCATGTAACATCCAAAGGCATTCTAGAGCATCCATATTGTGATTCACCTCAAAAACATCAATGCCCATTCTTGCATCTACATCTTCCACCAAATTAATCACATATGCATCATCACAAATATCTCTTTCCATGAGCCCACCACCAATGTTACCACCCCCACATTTATCCCCACATCAACAATGACTGCTACCACATCTGTGACTTCCATGACCAAGATTCAAACCCTCAAACAAAATGTTGCCTATTACCACCCTATCTCTTTTAAGAGAGTTCAGAAGACCACCAAATCCATTACGACATAGGTCTTCACCTTGTAGCTGAATTAGATATTTCAATCTCAATTATAGTGCTTTCAAACTATTTAAATAAACAACATTTATCAACTTGAAAAAGCAACATTAACAAGAGAGCTCATTTATTCAATGCACGCACAAGATCAAACATAAAACACATAGTTCCTATGGGAAGCACTCATGGGGAATAAAACCCACTCTCAATCCTACAACACATGGAATGCTTGTCCTAAAATAAATTAAAAACAAGAGACTGATGAAGTCCTTTAGACTAGAAACCTTGATCAAGTCCTTTAGATAAAAGGTCTTTAGTGAAACACCTGTTTCATAAGGAGCGACTTCTCGTAAGGAAGATCAAGTCCTTTAAACCCTCTTTTAAGTGAACACATCCATCTTATAACTAATTTATTCAGCACTTGATGATGGATCTATGTTTATATAGTTTATTCACAAACTCTCTCTCTATATCATACATGCCTCTCACATAGACATACCATAATCTCTCTCCCTCTTAACTAAAACTGTCCTCATATGCAAACTCAAACCTCTTCGCATATCCTCAACTTGCAAGAACACTATTTGGACATCATAAATATGACCTACAGGTCATACACATAGTCCTTAATCTTCTCAACTCATCAATTGGGCACTTTACCTGTCCTTTGCTCCATAATTCGCACATACTCCTTACACTAGTCTCTCACTCAAGTCTTCCACAAGCCTTCTCCAAAAGACTAGAAACCAACACATTTGGTTTCGCCAATTATAAAGAAATCATGAATTAAAAATATATTACCAACGTCTAAATGTTAAACATTGAACTGTTGACCTCATCTTATGTAATCTAGAAACTTTGATTCAATGCTCACCATTGATCTTCTATATGTAGCTCAGTTTTTAATAATGCAAAACAACCATCACTTTAACCTTTTGACTTTAATGAACACCATTGATCTCTATCTGTATGATCACCCTCTCATAATTTATCTTAGAATAAGCTTGATCTTTATCTCTACTTGTTGTTAAACTTTGAAGACTATGACCTCTTTGACTTGTTGCGCACCATAGATCTAGATGTACGAACTCCTACACACCATCGATCTCTATGGATCAGCTACATCCTTATGATACACCATGCACCACTTAATTAATTTTTATGATCAATGATGAACCTTACGATATTCATTTGGTCCTGGTCTTTACACTTCATAAAAATGACAAAGTATGGGGACCATTGTTCATCTGCCTAGAAGGCCAACTTTGCACCTCCATATTTTTTGCTTCGCTCAAGCGTATGTTCTCAAATTTGGACCATGTAATGTAATAACATAGGAGAATCCAACCATGTGTCAATATTCTCATGAAACCCTCACACATGTGATATATAATAATAATAAAATTTTCACTCAGATTTATCTGTTCATAGAGACAACTATGTCAAGAAATTTTTGGAAAGCCAACTTTGCACATGCATAACTTTCGACGTGCATCATTACATGACCTAAAAATTAATGAAAATAAACAAAGAACAAAACTAAACAAACCCATATGACCACCTTATCTTGAAACATCCACATGTGTGAGTTATGACTACATTAAAATGCTTACTCAGCGCTTTCTTGCCTCATGTAAATTTGTCTAGGTATGGGAAAACACTATCAAAATGCATAAGAGCCCAAATTTGCACCCAAATATATTTTAATGTGATTAAATGAATGACTTGATAATTATCACATATAAACTAGAGACTAATGTGATCACAACCATATGACAAACTCCCCTTTACTCATCCACATGTGGCAATGGTGACATCAAAACAATGTGTACTTAGAATTTATGCCACTAGACCTAAAATGTCTAGATAAAAAAATAGGACTACTAGATGAATTCCACTCATTCACATAAAAAATCAAATTATATAAAACCTCTTATGTGACCCCTTTCATATGATCAAATCACCATACTCATCCCTGACCATCTCTAACCATGTCAAAACTGAAGAACAACCAAACCTTCTTCAAGCATACTAGGACAAATACATTGCACACTTTGTCATTGTCACTTATATTATCAAGGAACTTCATCCACTCAACTAGAAACATCCATGACATCATCATAACATCACTGATAACTCTCCAACAATCTCTCCCTTTGTCATCAATGTCCACACCCATCATATAACAATATACAACTCACCTTCTTTCTTTCTCTTCAGGCACTTCCAAGCTCATGCACTTTCTCCCCCTTTGACATAATGAAAAAGTGGGCACCAACTAATCCTGAGGACTTGAAAATACTACCAATATTAGTAGACCATCTTATAAATATATTATAAAATCTCCCTTACCTTGAGCCTGCCTCTTCTTGTCTTAACAACTTTGTCTTCCTCCAAGCCAACATTCTCTTCAACTAAACACTACAATCAATGAAGAAAGAACACACAAAACACTAAAATATGATGGAAATCACTAAGAAACATCTGGAGGGGCTGCCCCTAATATCTTTGAGCTATTTCATATCTTTGAACATCTTGATATCTCCACACACCATGAATAACCACCATATAGGCTTACTAGCCTTCTTTCTTAAACCACCTCAACGACCATCAACAAAACTTCATGCCACACATAAAATAGGAGGCATGCACTAAACCAACTTGAGAAATCACATTGAAATACTCATACCTTGATCTTTTGGATAAATTGATCAAAAGACACTCTTCTTCACACTAGGCCTATCTAGCCTCCTTGTAGTCCTACTTGGAACATTCAAAGCCCATAAATTTTAGTAGACACATCTTAAAGACATAAAAACTCATACTTGGATCACTCTCATATGCCCCCTTAAGGACACCAAATTTTATAAACTAGCTCATCCTTTGCAACACACTTCTTTCACAAACCAACTTGCCAATTAGGTCTCCATCTAGACAAAAACAAGAATAATTTGAAAACCACAAACCTTCAAATATATATGAATCTTGATTTGAAAACCCATTAGGCCCATTAAATAACTTTATAAGCCTCAAATCTCAACTCATAAGGCAAGAAACTTTTATATAAGATCCCAAAACCCTAGAATCTCATAACAAACAAGGTCGACATAGCATCTTATAGTCCATGCATAGTCATGAAACTTATTACACACCTGAAGACACCCATCACACACTTTTGGACCAAAATTTGATATTCCACACATTTGGGAACCCATACATCCTAAACCCATTTTAGGACTTGAAAACTCTTAAGCGCAAACTAGGAAACTCGAGAGCAAACACAAATCTCTAATTTGACTTCAATATCCCTTTAGACCACAAAATAATATGGAGCATGATAGAATAAGGTCAACAAACCTTTCTATGCAAAAATATCATCTTGACAAAACACAAATCCTCTTTTTCCACTTGAAAACCTTTAATCTGACCCTACAGACTGACCAAGTAAAAATATGCATCACTTTAACATAACCATAACATCTCTTCCACTTGGACATACCTAATCCAATTGAAAACACTCATCTCTAGCCTTCTAGAACCATCTGAATAACACCACAACAACACTTGCTTCTCCACTTGAAAGGATTCTCTTAAGAAGCATAGATAGAGACATCATTTGCACCACAATGTTCTTTAAAACAAAGTGAAGCCACCAGTGGGCCACATCTCCTTAGTCACCACTGGAATCCTCTTATAGTTATAAGAATCCTTGATCTTATTTTCCTTCTTCTTAATCTAGACTATGACAACTGATTCCTTTTCTATATCATTATCTTTCTCCTCTAAGATAGAATTGACAACACATGGAGAAACTATGGAATCTTGACATACCTTTTCATTTGAAGAATCCACTTTGCAGTTAGGAACCTCATCACTAGGCACTGATAATTGATGTTATTTTTATGATGCATGCTCAACAATGGTATTATTTTCACTTGGATCCATAAACATCATAGGACTATCATCAACCAATACCTTAGTCTTCTTCTTGAGTTTGGTCTCTTCATTCTCAACATGAGTAGACAATGAGAGCCTTTTACACTCTTCAACTTCTGAAATATTCTCAACCATAAAAAATATATTACTTGGACTTACAAACTCATCATGACTCACCTTTTATTTCCATGAGCTAACTTGCCTTTTTTCCTTGCATTATTGGAACTTGATTGAACTTATTTTGACTTAATGGCCTTTGCTTGCATAATCTAGTAATGTGACCTCTTTGTTCATACTTGTATCAAACCATACTCCTTGATGGAAACTTAACTTATCTTACCTTGTTCGAATAATTTTTTAAAAAGTGTCCCACATCATGATAGTTGAAGCACTCAACCTTGCTCACACTTTTTGAATTATTACCCTCATCATAGTTACAAACAAATTCATTTCTAATAGGTCTTCAACATTCTCTAGATCTATGTCCAAACTGATTACAAGAATAGCATTAACCATTAAAATTCACATACCTCAAGGCATTTAGCTATTTGATCTAATTTGTCTTCATTATACCAGTACCTTCGTTCCTTATCTAATGATTTGTCTTCAAATTATGACTGTCCTTGTTCAGAATAGTCTTCATCTTGTCTTGAGTTACATTTTTTGGTTCTTCTTTGTATCAAAGACCATTTCTATCACTTGAGCTTTTTTCAAATCTCACAAATGACTTCAACTTACTATATGAATTCTCTAACTTAAATCTCAATGATTCATTTTCAATTACATACCTTGAACATTCATCTTTAGCTTTCAGACTTGTAGACTGAACTTCCAATTAACAACTGAGATGCTTGACTATATCTTCATACTCCTTGGTGTCTTCATTTATTCTTGCCTCATACACACTAAATTGTTCCTCATAGTCTTTGAGTTTAGATATCATCTTTTTATTTATCTTCTTTTCAATCTTTAGTTCTTCAATAGCATTCATCAATTCAGTCTAACAGTTCTATTAGATTATTCAGTGATTAATTCACCATAGGTATATTGTTATTTAATTATTTTATTGTTATACCCATGTGTTTATTCTAGGTTCTTTGTTAATGCACAGTCCTATTTCTTAGAAGGTTTTTAGGCTATTTTAATGTCTATTTAATAGCTCTTTGTAATAATTTTTCTTTAGCTAAATAATATTATTATTTTTGAGCTCTTACATTTGGTTTCAAATCAAGGGTATCAAGGAGCCTAGGAGGAGTGCAAACACTCTCAAGCAAAGAAGAAGCCATAGAACAGAAAATGAGAAGCCCGCTACTCTCAATCTCCTTACTATAAAAGGTTAGTTTATCTTTGCATTCATTTTCCCAACGTAATATATTGAGTTAGATCAACTAAATTTATTTTGGTGCTAGTAATATTTATTGAGGTTTCTTTCAATATCTTACATCTAATAGAGATAAGATCTGAGGATTTTGAAATTTATTACAAGATTTCCACAAACAAAACATGTATAAGTTGTAAGCATTGAGCCATTAGCCTTGTTGGGATATTTTCCACCTCTTAGTCCAAAGCTTCAAATCCATTAGCTGGGTGTGTAAGTGGAGTGACATTTTACAAAGAATCAATGGTATCTTTTGAAAGATGTGAAGCATCTACCAAATAGATCATTTTCATAGAATATATTGGTGTTGGAAATTGGCATTTTAAGTGTGATTTTATATCTACCAAACCTTGATACATTGATATAAGGCGTTATATCCATAGGTTGGTAGTTATTCTTTATTTGCATCATATAATTTTTTTAAAACCTCAAAACCACCCATGATAATTTATTTGCTGCAATTTTTTATTTTACAAAATATTGTAATTGTTTTACATATTTATAAAAAATCATGAGTTTTCAAACTCAATCATAGTGTGCGGTAAAAGCGGTGCCTCTAACTCATGTTTATGGGTAAATTCATCGTGCTTGAGTTACTACATCCATAACCTAACATAGTTATAATAATGATGTCTTCGAATCATCCCTTTAAATCATCAAGGTGAAATAAGGGCACCTTCACTCATTTTTATCCCTTCATCTACCCATTCATTTAACCGAAGGGCGTAAATCTTGACTAGTAGTATTTTCAAGTATATAGAAAAATTATGCATGCATATGCAAAAATCCATCTAAGAAAGTGATAGTGATTAAACAAACCCTTTTTAGTGCTCTATAAGTACCATGTATTTGACTCTTTCACATATGTTTACGCTTCTTTCATATACTACAAGGTATACAAAAAGGGTGATTTTTTTCCATATATCGACAGGTATAAAGGAATGGTGCATATAAAGAAAGGTCTTGTATAATAGACTAAAGGTATATAGAAAGGGATACCTTGATCCCTAGAGTGATAAGGAACCAATCCATCACCTTTGGTCAACTTCTACAAAATGGGTAGAAATGGGCCAAAATTCTTTTTGCTAGACTCACAGCTTCTTCGCAGTGACAACTATGCCGCTTGGAATACTAAATTTAGGACACATTTATAATTTTAAGACATTTGACTTCTTGTTAATGGTACTCTTACCTATCATGCTATTGACGTTGATTTTTAGTATAAATTTGACAAAGCCAATCAAAATGCAAAGTTGATAATCATGTTTAGAGTATTAGATGAGGTACAACCTCCTATCCATGAGGCCACAACAACAAAAGACACATAGGATAAGCTCCGAAAAAATTAATTGGACAAAAATGGAGTAACCATTCATCATTTTTAGATTTAAATTCATTCCCTCAAATTAAAGTCTAGTGAAAAAGTGAAAGATTTTCTTCATCATGTTACAACCTTGAGGGTATCACTCCAAGAATTGGTTGAAATAATGTTAGATGCATCTCTTGTACATATTGTCCTAAGAGTAATACCACCATCCTAAAAGATATTTATGACTAATTTGATAATCACAATACAAAAACCCTCTTTTGACAAGTTGGTAAACATGTTATAGTAGGAAGAGTCTATGCATACAAAAGAAGAAGAATCAGAAGAACATGCTTTTGCCTCTAATCAACAGAAAGGAAAGAAGCAAATCAAGTCTTCTAAACCAAATCAAGGTCAACAACATCATTCATAGGGGGATAAAAAATATAAATTTTTCCTTATATGTGGAAAAATAGGCCATGAGCTAAAGAATTGTTGGTATAACTCATTTACACAAGGATCTTCAAGCAACAAGAAGCCCAATTACCAACAATCATCTCATCCACATAAAGGAAAAGGATAAAATAAAGGGCATTAAAAAAAGAAATCCAATCAGCAAGGCAACATTATTGAATAGGAAGATGCCCACTTCGATGAGGACTTTTTATATGCTACATAGTATCATGACGAATCAATATCCTAAAGTTCTATTTGGTATGTCGACTTAGGTGCAAATTGGCATATAACTAGAAGACAAGATTGGTACTACTTCATGAATGAGACTTCCTCAAATAATCATGTCTCTTTGGGTGATAACTCATCCTACCGAGTTCAAGGCATTGGTTATATTACCTTATCACTTGGATGACATGATTGCAAAATCTCAGATATTTTGTATGTCTTAAGACTCACAAAGATTTTTTTATCAGTCAGTTAGCTACTTGACCACAAACTCAAGGTTGAATTTGATTACAAAAGTGTCAAAAATATGTGTTTGATCAAAGATAAGTCAAAATTCTCAAGAATTGTTGCACGAGCCTTATGAGTTAGCAAAATGTTCCAACTTGACTTTGTTTAATCAAACAATCAAGCACTTGTAGTTTAGGATTCATAATCAACCAATCTATGCTATCATAGATATGGTCACGTCAGTTTTGGATACCTCAAAGCAATGAGCAATCAAAACATGGTCTGTGGACTTACTCAGTTGAATAATAATATAGATCTCTGCACTGGTTATCTAGTGAAATAATATTGGACATCTTTTGGTCAAAGTTCCTCAACAACATCTAGTAAGATTGATCTAGTACATACTGATATTTGCAACCCCATAAGATCTAGTCACTATGGGTTTCAATATTTCATGCTCTTTATTGACGACTAATCACGCAAGATGTGGGTCTACTATCTAAAGACCAAATACCTAGCCTACAATACTTTCAAAGAGTTCAAAACCATAGTTGAAACTGAAACTGGTTAAAAAATCAATGATTTCTACTCAAATCAAGGGGGAGAATTCACTAGTAATTTTTTTTTTCTTATTTTAAAGAGCATGGCATTCATTGATAAATGACTCCACCATACACTCCACAACAGAAGGATGTTGCAGAATGGTAAAACCACACTATCATAGAAATGGTGTATAGCATGATTGAAGATTCAGGGTTGGCACACACATATTGGGCATTAGTGAAAATAATAGTTTGTCTATTGAATAGGTTACCCACTATAGCTCTTCATAATATGACTCCACATGAAGTTTTGATAGGGCATAAACCTTCCATTGCTCATATACTAATTTTTAGATGTAAGGCTTATATTCCTGTTCCTAAAAAGAAGATAAATAAACTAGATACTAGATCCATGCCTTATATCTTCTTAGGGTATAATGAAGAGTCATTATCCTAAAAACTTATGGAGCCCAAAACAAAGAGGATCTCCATCAACAAGGATGTAGAGTTTGATGAGAAAATCAAAACTAGTTTCCCTATCATAAACTCACATGATTTAGTAATCAGACCTCTAGAAAATTTAGAAGGTCATAGCCACAATGAAGGTAACAATAATGATGAGGATGATCAGTCGGTTAATGCAGATCAACCCAAAAAAATAGTGCAATGTATACCTAAATGGTATATAAGTAAATTAAGATATGCTAAACTAAATAGAGTTCCATACACATCAATTAGTAGACCAAAGACTCATATCATGACTCAAGATGAGGTCAATTTGGCCCTAATGAGAATAGTTGTAGAATCAATAAAGCCCTTGACATTTCAGGAAGTCCTAGATTCTAAACCTTGTAAGTGTTAAGTTGTGGAGCTAAAAGCTTCACTAATGCAAATGGAGGAGGTTGTTGAGTGTCAAAGCAATCGACGTCGGTCTGATAAACTGACATCGATCATATTCAGCTACGTAATAACCAACATCAGTTATGGGTCAGTCGACATTGATCAGACAGGAACCGACATCGGCAACCTGTGTATGTGTGTGCATTTGCATGCACTTCCAAAACTGGTCTAATTTTAGATAGACAGTTAGTTTGCATGTAAAAGACTAATTTTAGTTTTGAATCTGCATTTCTAATTATTGTAATTAGGAAGTCTAATTATTGTTTACATGGGATCTATGTAAGAGACCCATGGGGCTGTATTGTAATCAAGGATAAGGAAGAGATCCTTCTAATTGTAAGATCAGTTGATCTGCAGGTTGTGCAAGATCAGGGGAGATTTACATGGTAAGTAAGATCAGTTGATTTGTAGGTGTGCAAGATTAGGGAGATCTACTTGGAGTACTTTGAGTACTTGGTGGACTGGCAGTATTGTTACTGACTAGTGGAGGGAACAACAACTCGATGTTGAGTTGATTGTTGTTTGTAATTGATTGTGTGAGAGAGAGAACTCTTGAGGGAGAATTACTGTACACCCAAGAAGTGTAGGAAGAGTGTGATTTATTCATTGTATTTCCTTCTAGAAGAGTGTTAATACAAGATTATATTGTCTCTCATATTCTATGTTGTTTCTGAATTTTAGTTACATATTACTTCTGGTTTAATTCCATGTTTAGTTGCTTATACAAGGTAATCAATTGTGCTCTTAATCATAACAAGTGGTATCAGAGCTCTATGTTCTAGATCCTGATAGCTGGTATCAAAGCTATATGCTCCATGTTCCTGACGAAGTGGTATCAGATCCTGGTTTGAAGTAGGTTAGTGTTTGTTGATTACAGGTCACTCATAGGGGTTTCTGTTTGAGTGAGAGTAAAGCAATGGCAGAAGAAAGTAAGCTAATAATGGAGAAATTCAATGGCAAGAATTATCAATTATGGATGATGTAGATAGAAGATTATCTGTATCAGAAAGATCATTACTTACCATTGGGTGGGGTTGCATGCAAGCCCACAGATATGAAAGATGAAGAATGGAATGTTCTTGATCAGAAGGCTCTGGGATCTATAAGGTTGAGCCTGGCATCATCTATGATTTCCAACTTATCACAGGCAAGGACAATAATAGAGTTAATGGAATCTTTGGCAAATTTATATGAAAAACTCTCAGCTTCAAATAAGGTATTTCTTATGAAGCAATTATTTAATTTGCAAATGCAAGAAGGTGGATCGGTACATAGTCATCTTAGTGATTTCCATGGATTAGTAAATCAGTTAGTTTCAATCAATATAGATTTTGATGATGAAATTAAGGCTCTCTTAATTTTATGCTCTTTATCTGAAAGTTGAGATAGTTTGGTAATGGCAGTTAGTAATACTGCGTCTACTTCAAATATCTTGAAAGTTGATGATGTTGTTAGTGTAATCTTGAATGAAGAAATTCTCAGGAAAAGCACAGGGGAATCATCAGGTAATGCTTTAAGTGTTGAAATCAAGGGAAAGAAAAGAAAAAAGATTGAGCAAGGGAAATCAAGGTCAAAGATAGGCAAGAGACTAGATCCAGGCATGGTCGTATAATCTGCTAGAATTGTGGAAAGAAAGGGCATGTAAAGAAATAATGTTGGTTGAAATAAGATTAGCATGAAGGAAATGAAGAAGTAGATGTTTCAGGTATTGTTGCACAGGATGCTCTTGTATGTTCCTTGGATAAAGTGGAATCTTGGGTTTTGGATTCTGGTGCCTCTTTCTATGCAACCCCAAATAGAGAATTTTTCTATGATTATGTCCATGGAGACTTTGGAAAGATTTATTTAGGGGATGGTAAGCCTTGTCAAATGGTTGGCAAAGGGAAAGTGCAGCTGAAATTGTAGATGGGCAACACATGGGTGTTGAAACAGGTCATGCATGTCCCAGTCCTGAAGCAGAATTTGATTTTTGTAGGAAAGTTGGGTGATGAGGGATGCACAGTAACTCTCATAGTAGAATCTTAGAAAGTTTCCAAGGGTGCACTTGTTTTAGCAAGAGGTAAGAAAGTAGGTAATCTTTATCTATCTACTTGTATTACTAATTCTCCTTCTGGTTTATCTACGTCAGATGTAGATGTGAAGATGTGGCTTTGTAGGCTTGGTCACATGAGTAAGAAGGGAATGCATGTTCTTGAGTCAAATGGTAAGAGTTTAGATTCAGAGAGCATAGATCAAGATTTTTGTAAGCAACAGAAGAAAGTGAGGTTTCTTGAAACTGATGCTATAAGAAAGGATCAGGTTTATTGCATAAAGAGGAAATATAATGTTTTTGACAAGAACAAGAAAGCCTTGGTTTTCAACGGGAAGATGATGGACAGAGATCAGCTCGAGGGGCTGAATAATTCTAAGTAGGGTAGTTTGGACAAGGTTATGATCCAAAGTGAGCTCACAAGTAAAAATCATCACTCATAGGAAAACACAATTACCGACATCGATCAGGTGAGAACCGACGTCAAATAGGTAGGTGCCGACATTGGTCATGTACAGACCAGAGTCAGTGGTGTTGGGAAGGTGGATATTGACATCGGTCAGGAACCCAATGTCAGTGACTAGGTGGACACTGACGTCGGTCAGGGAACTAATGTCAGCGATCAGGTGGAATCGACATCGGTCAGGTGTAGACTAGGGTCAGCTAGAGGTGATCGAGATCAATCACTGTCAAAATGGATTTTGGACAGATAATAAGCTGTCAAGGAGTCTCAAACACCCATGTAGAGGACTGAAAGTGTAAGTAAGCCTCAAATTCATTATTCCCATTCTTTACACTACTTGTTGCTCACTGATGGTGAAGAACCAGGAAGTTTTGAAGAGGCAATGCAGGTAGAATCCAAGAAACAGTGGGAGCATGGCATTAATGAAGAAATTGATTCCTTGGGAAAGAACGAAATGGGAGATTTGGTAGAGTTGCCAGCTAGGATGAAAGCACTGAAAGACAAATGGATTCCTAGGTTAAGGAAAGGAGAGAATGGACATGTGAGATAGAAGGCTAGGTTATATGGTCTTGAGCAGGCTACATGACAATGGTTTTTAAGGTTTGACAGGTGTATGACAAAGCATGGCTTTAGTCAATGTCAATGTGACCATTGTGTTTAATTTACTAGGTTGGATAATATTAGCTACATTATCCTATTACTATATGTAGTTTATATGCTTGTTGCAGGGTCACACATGCAGGAGATTGCTGAGCTAAAGGTAAAGTTAGTTCATAGGTTTGCCATGAAGGATTTGGGAGCAGCAAAATTCTTTGTCATGAGTATTTTTAGAGACAGGGAAAGTCACAGGTTGATTTTGTCTCCAAATGATTATGTGAATAAGGTAGTGGAGAGGTTCAATATGTAGGATACAGAACTGGTTAGCACACCTATGGATGGACAGTTCACAGAACAGTGTCCCAAATCACATGATGAGGTTGAGTACATGAGTAACAGACCTGAGATTACCCAAGCAGTGGGAGTTGTCAGCAAGTTTGTGGCCAATTCCAGAAAGGAGCACTGGAAAGCAGTTTAACGGATTCTCAGGTATCTGAGAGGGACTAACAGTAGGTATACATGCTATGCAGGTCAAGCACTTCTCTACATCGGTATGTAGATTCGGATATGGCAGGTGACTTGGATGATAGGAGAAGCACCATAGGATATGTGGTGGTTGGTCTTCAAGATTGAACTTGAAGAGGGATACAAGCCAAGAAACAAAATTAGATGATGTAAAGGTACAGGTATAGGTACAGGTACAGGTATAGGTATAGGTATAAGTACAGGTACAAGTGCAACTATTTATCTCCAAGTGGGAGATTGTTAAGTTGTGGAGCTAAAAGCTTCACTGATGCAAATGGAGGAGGTTGCTAAGTGTTAGAGCAATCGACATTGGTTTGATCAATCGACATCAGTCATATTCAGCTACACAGTAACTAACATCAGTTATGGGTCGGTCGACATCGGTCAGACAGGAACTGATGTCAGCAACCTGTGTGTGTGCGCATTTGCATGCACTTCTAGAATTGATCTAATTTTAGACAGACAGTTAGTTTGCATGTAAAAGATTAATATAGTCTTGAGTCTACATTTCTAATTATTTTAATTAGGAAGTCTAATTATTGTTTGCATGGGATCTATTTAAGAGACCCATGGGGCTATATTTTAATCAAAGACAAGGAAGAGATCCTTCCAATTATAAGATCAGTTGATCTGCAGGTTGTGCAAGATCAGGGGATATCTACATGGTAAGTAAGATCAGTTGATTTTCAAGTGTGCAAGATCAGGGAGATCTACCTGGAGTACTTTGAGTACTTGGTGGACTGGCAGTATTGTTACTGACTGGTGGAGGGAACAACTCGGTGTTGAGTTGATTGCTGTTTGTAATTGATTGTGAGAGAGAGAGAGAACTCTTGAGGGAGAATTATTTTACGCCTAAGAGGTGTGGGAAGAGTGTGATTTCTTCATTGTATTTCCTTCTGGAAGAGTGTTAATACAAGATTGTATTGTCTCTCATATTCTGTGCTATTTCTAAATTCTAGTTACATATTGCTTCTAGTTTAATTCTATGTTTAGTTGCTTATACAAGGTAATCAATTATGCTCTTAATCCTAACAAGTGGTATCAGAGCTTTGTGTTCTAGATTATGACAGCTGGTATCAAAGCTATGTGATCCAAGTTCCTGATAGTAAGGATGTCATGGATGCAGAATATCAATCACTGATGAAACATAAAATATGGTAGCTTGAATATCTTCCACTAGGAAAGAAGCCAATCAACTGTAAATGGGTCTACAAAAAAATATAAAGTAGATGGTAGTCTTGACAAATACAAGGCATAACTCATAGCTAAGGTTATGCATAGAAAGAAGGCATATATTATGAGGATACATTTGATCCTACAGTCAAGATCAAAACAATAAGAATGATACTTGCTCTAGCTGCACAATTTGGATGGAAGATCCACCAAATAGATGTAAAAAGTGCCTTTCTCAATAGAGATCTACAAGAAGTTTACATGACACAACTAGAAGGTTTTGTCTCACCTATTAATGAAGAAAAAGTATGTAAACTCATCAAATATTCATATGGTCTCAAACAAGGTCCCCAAGCCTAGTACATAAAGATCAATGAACACCTCATCCAACATGGATTCCAGAGGTGTCCCTACGATCCAAATCTCTACCTAAAACAACAAGGGGGAGAGATTGTAATTATTGTACTATATGTTGATTATATACTCATCACTAGTAGTTCAATGGAGATGATAGATGAAAACAAGAAAGATCTTAACTGTTCATTTGACATGATAGATCTCAAGATTCTACACTACTATCTTGGATTAGAAGTATGGCAAAAGAGACACCACATATTTGTATCCCAAATAAATATATCAAGGCAATGCTTAATAAATTTATGATGATGGACAATAATCCAATTGCTACACCTATAGAGATAAGGCTTCAGATGTCTCATACAGATCCATCACCACAAATAAATACAACTCTCTATTAGCAGTTGTTTGGGACTCTTTTTTACTTAACATATACTAGGTCAAACATTAGCTATGCATTTAGTTATATTTCAAGGTTCATGTATGAGCCAAATATGTCTCACTAGAAATAAGTAATGTGAATACTACGATATATCATGGGTACAATGGAATTTATCCTAAAATATAAGAAGAATGACAATTTAGTCTTGATAGGATATTCTGACTCAAATCATGTTGGAAATATTGATGATAGAAAATCCACTTCCAAATATGTATTCTTTTAGGGATCTAGTCCTATATCTTAGGGGAGCAAGAAAAAAAAAATATTTCTCAATCTTCCAGTGAATTAGAATATTGTGTTGTAGGAGATTCTATCTACAAAGTGATATAGATACATTTCATACTGGAAGGATTGGGAGTACCCTAAAAGACACGTACTATCTTGTATTGTGACAATGAGAGTGTTATCAAACTTGTTCATAATCCAATCTTTCATGAATGCATAAAACACATTGATGTGCAAGTTTATTTCATTCACAAACATGTACAACAACACAACATCCAACTTCAATATTGCTCAACAGAAGAACAATGTGTAGATGTCTTCACCAAGTCACTTGAATGTGATAAATTTGAGGCATTTAGAGAATTTATCTTCTATTCACTTCAAGCTATGCTAAATTAAAGGGGAGAGTTTTAGATTATTCGATGATTTATTCACCATAGGTATATTGTAATTTAATTATTTTATTGTTATACCCATGTGTTTATTTTGGGTTCTTTGTTAATGCACCATCTTATTTATTAGAATGTTATTTAGGCTATCTTCATGGCTATTTAATATCTCTTTGTAATAATTTTTCTTTAGCTAAATAATATTATTATTTTTTAGCTCTTAAACCATCATCATCTGAATCACTATAAATAGACCACTTTTGATGTGAGCAATTACTTTCCTCAGCCATGAACATATCTTCATCTTCAATAGGCCCATCATCTTCATGATCATACTCTAAGTCACTGACATCAGTCTCATTTGATGAGCTGTAATCTTCTTTGGTGAAGAGACTCTTCTTGTCCTTGAAATACTTCTTCTTGTTATCAAACCTTCTTAATCCCTTTTAGATTTTATTAGACTGGAATGACCTCTTTCCATCATCATGACCTTGATTATGCTCGTCATCATCATCCTTCTTATACTTATGAGGACACTTATTATCAAAATGTCCTACCTCTCCACAATTGAAACATTTGAGGGGTAGTTTATGTTTATACTTTCCTGAACCTTTTTTTTATTTTCTTAAAATCTAAGCAATTACTTCATCCTCATCTATATCAAAAATGTCATCCTCTTTGGGTTTATTACCTTGGAACTTCTTTGGCTTATTCTCTATCCGAATGTTGCTCATCTCATTGGTAGTAAGTGTGTTATGAAATTGATCCATCTTCAACTGAGTAAGATCATGAATTTAATCTATGGTAGATTATTTCTTTTATCAAACTTGGGGGATAGAGACCTTAATACCTTTTGAACAATTGTAACATCTTTAAGATTCTCTCTAATACCTCTGATGATATTCACAATCTCATCAACTCTCTGTACTCTCTAAGATCAATAAATGAGTAAAGAAGCCGTAAAAGAGAAATTGAGAAGTCCACTACTCTCATTCTCTTTACTGTAAAAGGTTATTCTATCTTTGCATTCATTTTCCCAACGTAATATATTGAGTCAGATCAACCAAATTTTTTTTGGTGCTAATAATATTTATTGTGATTTCTATCAATATCTTAGATCTAATAGCAATACGATCTGAGGATTTTAAAATGTATTACAAGAGTTCCACAAAGAAAACATGAAAAATTCGTAAGCATTGAGCTATGAGACTTGTTGAGATATTTGCCACCTCTTATCCAAAGCTTCAAATCCATTAGTTGGGTGTGCAAGTGGAGTGGCATTTTACAAAGCTTCAATGGGCTCTTTTGAAATATGTGAAGCATCTGCCAAATAGATAATTTTCATACCATAAATTAGTGTTGTAAATTGGCATTTTAAGTGTGATTTTATATCTGCCAAAACTTGATACATTGATATAAGGTGTTATATCCATAGGTTGGTAGTTATTCTTTATTTGCATCATATAATTTTTTTAAACCTCAAAACCACCCGTTAAATCCTCAAAACCACCCATGAATTAATTTATTTTCTACAATTTTTTTCCAGAACCACCATTTATCAAACCCATGGTATTGTCTAGGCTAGTGTTTTTGTCTTCTAATCAACAATTTACAGCCTTTAAATATCATTTTTGTCTTATTAAGACATGTATTAATGCATAGGTGATTTGTTAAGAATTATTTTTAGCCAAGGAGAGGTTGAAGGTTCAAATCCCCTAAAAAAAAATTAGTAATCCCTCTAAATTTGGCAATTCTACTAATTTTAGTTATAACTAGCTAAATTTAGCTATAAATGTATTAAAACAAAAAACAAATTAAAAATGGGGAAAAGGATAAGTAATATATATAAGGAATACATACATACATACATACATATATATATATATATATATATATATATATATATATATATATATATATATATATATATATATATAAGGAATACATACATACATACATATATATATATATATAAGTAATACGTATATATATCCAAAAAGAGGTCAAAGAGCCCAAAATGAAACAAAAAAATAAGTGTTTTTTCATTTTCTGAAAAGCATTGTAATTTTTTATTTTGAAAAATATTTTAATTATTTTACATATTTACATAAAATCATGAGTTTTCAAACTCAAACATAGTGTTCGGTACAAGCGGTGCCTATGACTCATGTTTATGGGTAAAGTCATTACGCTTGAGTTATTGCATCCATAGCTTAACATAGTTGTAACAATGATGTATGGGCATCATCCCTTTAAATCATTAGGGAGAAATAAGGGCACCTACACTCATTTTCATCCTTTCATCTACGCATTCATTTCAATCGAAGGGTGTAAATCTTGACTAGTGGTATTTTCAAGTATATAGCAAAGATATGCATGCGTATGCAAAAATCCATCTAAGCAGGTGCTAGTGATTGAATGAACCATTTTTAGTACTCTCTAAGTACCACATACTAGACTCCTTCATATACATTTATGCTTCTTTTATGTACTGCAAGGTATACAAAAAGGGTGAACTTCTTCCATATATCGATAGGTATAAAGAAAGGGTGCATATAAAGAAAGGTCTTGTATAATGGACTAATGGTATATATCAAGGGAGACCTTGATACTTGGAGTGATAAGGAACCAATCCATTACCTTTGGTCAACTTCTACACAATAGGCATAAATGGACAAAAATTCTTTTTGCCAGACTCACAGCTTCTTCACAGTGACAACTATGTCGCTTGGAAAACTAAAATTAGGACACATTTAGAATTTGAAGACATTTAACTTATTGTTAATGATACTATTACTTGACATGCTACTGATGTTGATTGTCAGAATAAATTTGACAAATCCAATCAAAAGACAAAGTTGATAATCATGTTCATAGTATCAGATGAGGTACAACCTCCTATTTGTGAGGCCACAACTACAAAAGACACCTAGGATAAGCTCCAGATAATTTATGAGGACAAAAATGAAGGACGCATTCTTCATTTATAGATTAAACTTCATTCCCTCAAATTGAATTCTAGTGAAAAAGTGGAAGCTTTTTTTCATCATGTTACAACCCTGAGGGCCTCACTCCCAGCATTGGGCAAAATAATGTTAGATGCATCTCTTGTACATATTGTTCTGAGAGTACTACCACCATCCTACAATATATTTGTGACTAATTTGATATTCACAACACAAAAACCATCTTTTGACAATTTGGTAAACATGTTGCAGTAGGAAGAGTCTATGCATATAGAAAAAGAAGAATCATAAGAACATGCTCTTGCCTCTAATCAACATAAAGGAAATAAGAAAATCAAGTCTTCTAAACCAAATCAAGGTCAACAACATCATTTACCAATAATCAGCTCATCCACATAAAGGACAAGGATAAAATAAATGGCAATGGAAGAAGAAATCCAATCAACAAGGCAACATTGTTGAACAGGAAGACACCCACTTCGATGAGGACTTCCTATATACTACATAGTCTCATCAACATCACAAAGTTATATTTGATATGTTGACTTAGGTACAGCTTGACATATGACTAGAAGGTAAGATTGGTTCTACATCATGAATGAGACTTCCTCAAAAAATCATGTCTCTTTGGGTGAATATTGATCCTACCGAGTTCAAGGCATTGGTAATATTTCTTTATCACTTGGGTGACATGATTGTAAAATCTAAGATGTCTTGCATGTCCTAGGACTCACAAAGAATCTTTCATCAGTTAGTTAGCTACTGAACCACAACCTTAAGGTTCAATTTGATAACAAATTTATCAAAGAGATGTGTTTGATCAAAGATAAGTCAAAATGCTCAGGAATTGTTACACGAGCCTTAGGAGTTGGCAAAATGTTCCAACTTGACTTTGTTTAATCAAATAATCAAGAAATTGTAGTTTGGGGTTTGAAATTAGCCAATCTATGGTATCGTAAATATGGTCATGTTATTTTTGGATACCTCAAAGCACTCAACAATCGAAACATGGTATGTGGACTTCCTCAGTTAAATAATAATACAAATCTCTACATTGGTTATCTAGCAAAATAACATCAGATATCTTTTGGTCAAAGTTCCTCAAGAGCATCTGGTAAGCTTGATCTGGTGCATACTGATCTTTATGGCCTCATGAGATCCAGTCATTATGGGTTTCAATATTTCATGCTCTTTATTGATGATTAATCACGCAATATGTGGGTCTACTATCTCAAGACCAAATACTAAGCCTATAATACTTTCAAAGAGTTCAAAATCATAGTTTTAACTGAAATTGGTCAAAAATAAATGCTCTTTACACAGATCAAGGAGGAGAACTCACCAATAAATTTTTTTTCCTTATTTTAAAGAGCATGACATTCATTGATAAGTGACTCCACCATACACTCTCTAATAGAATGATGTTGCAGAAAGGTAAAATTGCACTATCATAGAAATGGTGTATAACATGATTGAATATTTAGGTTTGGCACACACATATTGGGCAAAAGAAGTGAAAACAATATTTTATCTATGAATAGGTCACCCACTACGGTGCTTCATAATATGACTCCACATTAAGCCTAGATAGGTCATAAACCTTCCATTGCTCATATACAATGTTTTAGATGTAAGGCTTATATGCATGTTCCTAAAAAGAAGATAAAGAAACTAGATACCAGATCCATGCCTTATATATTCTTA
This sequence comes from Torreya grandis, assembly GCA_037957365.1. Lineage (NCBI taxonomy): Eukaryota > Viridiplantae > Streptophyta > Pinopsida > Cupressales > Taxaceae > Torreya > Torreya grandis. The sequence continues at coordinate 1,456,135 of JARHVA010001296.1, read as the reverse complement.
GGTACAATGAAGATTCATTAGCCTACAAACTTATGGACCCCAAAATAAAGAAGTTCTCCATCAACAGGGATGTAGAGTTTGATGAGAAAATCAAAACTACTTTGCCTGCCATAACCTCACATGATTTAGTAATTAGACCTCTTGAAAATTTATAAGGTCATAACCACACTGAAGGTAATAATGATGATGAGGATGATCAGTTAGTTAATGTAGATCAACCCACAAAAATAGTGCAACATATGCCTAGATGGTATATAAGTACATTAAGATATGCTAAACTAGATAGAGTTTCAGACACATCAATTATTAGACCAAAGACTCATAGCATGACTCAAGATGAAGTCAATATGGCCCTAATGAGCACAATTGTAGAATAATTAGAGCTCTTGATAGTTTAGGAAGCCCTAGAGTCTAAACCTTGGAAGGATTTCATAGATGCAGAATATCAATCATTGATGAAACATAAAATATGGTAGCTTGAATATCATCCAGCAGGAAAGAATCCAATCAGCTATAAATGGGTCTAAAATAGAAAATAAAAAGTAAATGGTAGTATTGAAAAACACAAGGCATGACTCGTAGCTAATGGTTATGCATAGAAGAAAGTCATATATTATGAGGAGACATTTGATCCTACGACCAAGATCAAAATAATAAGAATGATATCTGATCTAGTTACATAATTTGGATGGAAGATCCACCAAATAGATGTAAAAAGTGCCTTTCTCAATGGATATCTACAAAAAGTTTACATGACACAACCAAAAGGTTTTGTCTCACCTATTAATGAAGAAAAAGTATGTAAACTCATAAAATATTTATATGGTCTCAAATAGGCTCCCCAAGCCTAGTACATAAAGATCGATGAACATCTCATCCAATATGGATTATATAGGTGTCCCTATGATCCAAATCTCTACCTAAAACAACAAGGGGGATAGATTTTAATTGTTGTAGTTGTCAGGATCTTATCAGCAGAATTGATTACTTATATGTAAGCAACTAAACATGGAATTAAACCAGAAAGAATAAGTAACTAGAATCAGAAACAGCAAAGAACAAGAGATACAAGAAACAACCCAAAAACTTGTATTAAACTCTTCCAAAAGGAAATACAATAAAGAAATCTCTCTTTCTTCCACACCTCTCAGATGTACAGATCTCTTTCCCTCAAGAGTTTTCTCTGTCAATTACACAACCAATTCCAACACCTGGATTGATTCACAATAACAATGTATTGTCTTGTTCTACTACTAGCTATGAAAAAACTAATCCTATATATATAATACTAGGAATCATGAGCATGCATTCTCCACCATTAGATATACCTCTTGATCAAAGGTTCAAATCAGTCCTACCAAAAATAGAAATGCAGACTCAATACCAACAGTTCAACTTTCCATGCAAACAATCTGTTCTGCCATGAAAATCACATTCTGGACGCACAGGTGACGGACATCAGTCCCTACCAGTCTGCCTGTGACTAACGTTGACTAATCCACTACTAACATCAGTAGCCTCTGGTCAACTCTTGACTAGCATCGGTGACTGTCTGACTCCAGCAACTTTGCACTCGCTCATCTAGTGAAGCTTTTAGCTCCATAACTCAACAATCTCCCACTTTGAGATAAATAGCTGCACCAGTACCAGTACAGCAACATTTTCTAGCTTCTCCATCTTCAAACTCAATCTTGAAGACCAACAAAATTTAAATGAAGATTCGACTTCTCCTTTGTTACCGGCTTGGTTAACATATCAGCAGGGTTCTTGTCTGTATGGATCTTCTCCAGCTTCAACTCACCATCCTCCAATACCTATCTAATGAAGTGGTACCTAAGCTATATATGTTTGGTTCTTGAATGAAAGGCTGAATTCTTTCCCAAATGAGTTGCACTTTGACTATCACTGTATAATCTACAACTCTCTTGCTTCTTTCCAAACTCTTCCATGAACCGTGTCATCCATATCATTTCTTTGATAGCCTCTATGACTGCAATGTATTCTGCCTTTGTGGTTGACAAGGGCACAACCTTCTGCAACTTTGAAATCCAGCTAACCACCATTTCACCAACAGTGAAAACATATCCTGTGGTGCTTTTTCTGCCATCCAAGTCACCTGCCATATCCAAATCTACATATCCATGTAGAGAAGTGTTTGACCCTCCATAGCACAAATGCCTACTGCTGGTCCCTCTCAGATATCTGAGAATCCACTGAACTGCTTTCTAGTGTTCCTTCCCTGGATTGGCCATATACTTACTAACAACTCCCACTGCTTGGGCAATATCTAGTCTAGTACATACCATTGCATACATTAAGCTTCCACCAGCTAAAGCATATAGAACTCTCCTCATGTACTCTACCTTATCATGTGAATTAGGACACTATTCTTTGCTTAGCTTGAAGTGTCCAGCCATAGGTGTGCTTATCAGTTTTGCATCCTACATATTGAACTGTTTCAACACCTTGTTCACATAATCCTCTTGAGACAAAATCAACCTATGATTTTTCCTATCTCTCTTAATACTCATGCCAAGTATTTTCTTTGCTTCTCTGAAATCCTTCATGGCAAATGTGTGAGCTAATTTCATCTTAAGCTCATTAATATCTTGTATGTGTGAACCTGCAACCAACATATCATCTACATACTATAACAAGATAATATAACTACCACTATCTAATCTTTTGAAATAAACACAATGGTCAGATTGACACCTACAGTAGCCATGCTCTGTCATAAACCTGTCAAATCTCAAATACCATTGTCTAGGAGCTTGCTTAAGACCATATAAGCTTTTCTTCAACCCGCACACAAGCTTTTCCTTACCTTTGACCTCAAAACCTTCCGGCTGATCCATATATATTTATTCATCCAAATATCCATGAAGAAACATTGTCTTAACATCAAGCTGCTCAAGATGTAAATCCTCAATAGTAACTAAAGACAATATAGTCCGAATAGAAGTCATTTTTACAACAGGAGAAAAAATTTCACCAAAATAAATACCTGGTTTCTGTGAAAATCCCTTCACTACCAACCTGGCCTTATGTCTCATTTGACCATCCACTCCTTCCTTTACCCTGTAAACCATTTGTTTTTCAGTGGCTTCTTACCTACTGGCAACTCAACCAAATCCCATGTTTGGTTCTTTTTCAAGGAATCAATTTCCTCATTCATGCCAAGCTCCCACTATTTTTGGGTTTCCACCTGCATTGCTTCATCAAAACTCTCTAGTTTTCCACCATCAGTGAGCAATAAATAGAATAAAGAAGGGGAATATCAAATTAGAGGTTTTCTTACCCTTTCTAACATCCTCCTGGGCATTTGAGACTCAATCACAGCTTACTGTCTACCCAAATTCTCTGACAGTGACCGATCTCGGTCATCCCTAGGTCTGTACCTAACCGACGTCAGTTCCACATGACCGGCATCAGTTCCTGTATGACTGTCATCAGTTATAGACTGACTGACATCAGTTCTTGCTTGACCGACATCAATTCTTGCTTGATTGATGTTGGTGTTTGTGTTTTCCTATTTGTGACCTGCGAGCTCATTTTGGATCATCACCTCATCTAAATCTCCATTGCTCTGCTCAGATTGATTCAGCTTCTCGAGCTAATCACTATACATCACCTTCTCATTGAAAACAACATCACAACTTCTAATTATTTTTTTAGTTCCTAGATTTCAAAACCAGAATCTAAAATCTCTAGAGCCATAACCAATAAATGTGCACCTCATAGACTTAGCATCCAACTTCTTTCTATTTTCTTTATCAATGTGCACAAAAGCTTTAGAACCAAAAACTCTGAGAAATGAAAGATATACCTTTTTACCTATCCATGCCTCTTCTATAATTCCACCATCCAGAGTAGTAGAGGGTCCTCTGTTAATCAAGTAAACAACAGTATCTATAGCTTCTACCCAAAACTGTAAGGGCAAACTAACATGCAACCTCATACTCCGTGCACGCTCCAATATAGTTCTATTCATCTTTTTAGCAACTCCATTTTTTTGAGGTGTCCTTGGAACCATCTTTTGCCTACATATTCCATACATGGAATAGTAATTGTTGAACTTATAGCTACAATACTCACCACCATTGTCAAATCTAAGGCATTTCAATCTCATACATGTTTCATTCTCAACCATAGCTTTCCATATCTTGAATGTGTCAAAAACATCAAATTTTCTCTTTATACAATAGACCCATACCTTTTTTATAGCATCATCAATGAAAGTAACATAATACCATGATCCTCCAATAGAAGCCACCTGAGCTGGTCCCCACAGGTCTATGTGAACAAGCTCCAACTTGTGCTTCTTCTTTGTTGATCCAGTCTTGAGAAAACTCACTCTCTTCTACTTTCCAAAAATACAATGCTCACAAAAATTTAGATCTATGCTTTTCAAATCTGAAAGCTTACCTTTTGAATTTAGAACTGTCATTCCCTTCTAACTCATGTGGCCAAGCCTACAATGCCACAACTTTGCATCTACATCTGAAGTAGATAATACAGAAGGAGAATGATCAGTGATACAAGTAGACAAATATAGTGTACCTACTCTCTTACCTCTGGCTATTACAAGTGCACCCTTGAAAACCTTCCAAGATTCTGCTATGAGAGTTACTGTGCAACCCTCATCACCCAACTTTCCTACGTAGATCAAATTCCACTTCAGAACTGGGACATGCATGACATCTTTCAGCACCCATGTGTTTCTATTCTACAATTTTAATTGTACTTTTCTTTTGCCAATAATTTTACAAGGCTCATCATCCCCTAGATAAACTATTCCAAAATCTCCATGGACATAGTCATTAAAATATTCCCTATCTAGGATTGCATGGAAAGAGGCACAATAATCTAAAACCCAAGATTCTATTTTATTATCCAAAGAAAAAATAAGAGCATCTTGTGCAATAATACCTGCAACTTTTGCTTCTTCTTTACCTTCATGCTGATTTTCTTCTTTAACTTTCAACCAACAATTTTTCTTTACATGCCCTTTCTTCCCACAATTCCAGCAGATTATATTTCTACCATTTCTAGATTTAGATCTATTGCTCATCTTTGACTTTGACCTAGATCTCCCATGCTTGCCCTTCTCTCTTTGCCTCCCCCTACTTTCAAAACTTAAAGCATTCCATGATGTTTCCCTTGTGCTTATCCTGCGAAGTTCCTCATTCAAGATTACACTAACAACATCGTCTACTTTCAAGATATTTGAAGCAGATGCAGTATTACTAACTGCCATTACCAAACTATGCCAACTTTCAAGTTAAGAGCATAATATTAAGAGAGATTTAATTTCATCATCAAAAACTATTTTGACTGAATTTAATTGATTTACAATTCTATGGAAATCATTTAGATGATTAGACACAGATCCACCTTCCTGCATTTGCAAATTAAATAACTGCTCCATAAGATATACCTTATTTGAAGCTGAAGGCTTTTCATATAAATTTTCTAACGTATCCATTAACTCTACCATTGTCTTTGCCTGTGATAAGTTGGATATCACTGAAGATGCAAGACTCAATCTTATAGATCTAATAGCCTTTCTATCAAGAACATCCCATTCTTCATCTTGCATATTTGTGGGTTTCTTTGAAAGTCCACCTAACGGTAAGTACAGATCTTTTTGATATAGATAATATTCTATTTGCATTCTCCATAATTGGTAATTCTTGCCATTAAACTTCTCCATTCTAAGTTTACTTTCTTTTGCCATTGTTTTGCTCCCACTCAATTAGAAACCCCTGTGAGTGACCTGTAATCAACAAACACTAACCAGATTTGATACAACCTGTTAGTAACTTGGCTCTGATACCACTTGTCAGGATCTTATCAACAGAATTGATTACTTATATGTAAGCAACTAAACACTGAATTAAACCAGAAAGAATAAGTAACTAGAATCATAAACAACAAAGAAAAAGAGATACAAGAAATAACCCAAAAACCTGTATTAAACTCTTCCAAAAGGAAATACAATGAAGAAATCTCTCTTTCTTCCACACCTCTCAGATGTACAGATCTGTTTCCCTCAAGAGTTGTCTCTATCAAATACACAACCAATTCCAACACCTAGATTGATTCACAATAACAATGTATTGTCCTGTTCTACTACCAGCTATGAAAAAACTAATCATATATATATATAATACTAGGAATCATGAGCATGCACTCTCCACCATTAGATATACCTCTTGATCAAAGGTTCAAATTAGTCCTACCAAAAATAGAAATGTGGACTCAATACCAACAGTTCAACTTTCCATGCAAACAATATGTTCTACCATGAAAATAGCATTCTGGATGCACAGGTGACCGACGTCAGTCCTTGCCAGTCTGCCTGTGACCGACATCAGCCGATCCACTACCAACATCAACAGCCTCTGGTGGACTCCTGACAGGTGTCAGTGACTATCTGACTCCAGCAACTTTGCACTCGCTCATTTGGTGAAGCTTTTAGTTCCATAACTCAATAGTAGTAAATGTCGATGATCTAGTCATCACTATTAGTTTAGTGGAGATGGTAAATGAAACCAAGAAATATCTTAGCCAATCATTGGACATGATAGATCTTAGTATTCTACACTATTATCTTGGATTGGAAGTATGGCAAAAGAAACACCACATATTTGTGTCCCAGATAAATACATCAAGACAATGCTTGAGAAATTAAGGATGATGGATAGTAATCCAATTGCTACACCTATGGAGACAAGGATTCAGTTCTCTGATACAGATCCATCACCACAAGTAAATATAACTCTCTATTAGAAGTTGCTTGGGAATCTTTTTTACTTATCATATACTAGGCCAAACATTAGCTATGAATTTAGTTATCTTTTAAGGTTCATGCAGGAGCCAAAGATGTCTCACTAGAAAGAAGTAAAGAGAATACTATGATATATCAAGGGTATAATGGACTTCAGCCTAGAATATAAGAAGAATGGTAATTTCTTCTTGATAGGATATTCTGACTCAGATCATGTTGGAAATATTGATGATAGAAAATCCACTTCCAAATATGTCTTCTTTTTAGGATCTGGTCCTATATCTTAGGGGAGCAAGAAACAAAACTTTGTTTCTCGATCTTTCACTGAAGTAGAATATTGTGTTGTAAGAGGAGCTATCTGTGAAGTGATATGGATACATTGTATAATGGAAGGATTGGGATTACCAAAAAATACATGTACCATCTTATATTGTGACAATGAGTGTGTTCTCAAACTTGTTCATAATCCAATCTTTCATGAATGCATAAAATACATTGATGTGCAAGTTCATTTCATTTGCAAACATGTACAACACCTCAACATCTAGCTTCAATATTGTTTGACAGAAGAACATGTAGATGTCTTCACCAAATCACTTCAATGTGATAAATTTGAGTCATTTAGAGAATTTCTCCCATGTTCACTTCAAACTATGCTGAATTAAGGGGGGGAATGTTAGATTTTTCGATGATTAATTCACCATAGGTATATTGTTATTTAATTGTTTCATTGTTATACCCATGTTTTTATTCTATGTAATTTGTTAATGCACCATATTATTTCTTAGGAGGATATTTAGGCTATCTTCATGGATATTTAATATCTCTTTTTAATAATTTTTCTTTAGTTGAGTAATAATATTATTTTCAAGCTCTTACATCATCATCATCATCTAAATCACTATAAATAGACCCCTTTTGATGTGAGCAACTACATTTCTCAGCCATGAACAAATATTCATCTTCAATAGAACCATCATCTTCATGATCATACTTTGAGTCACTAACATCACTCTCATTTGATGAGTTGTAATCTTCTTTGGTGTAAAGACTCTTCTTGTCCTTGAAATACTTCTTGTTATCAAACCTTCTGAATCCCTTTTTGCTTTTAACAGACCTCAATGATATCTTACCATCACCATGACCTTGATCATGTTTTTCATCATCATCCTTCTTATACTTATGAGGAATCTTACTATCAAAATGTCCTACATCTCCATAATTGAAACATTTGAGGGGTAGTTTACCCTTATACTTGTCTAAACCTGTTTTTAATTTTCTTGAAATCAAAGAAATCAGTTCATCCTCATATATATCAAAAATGTTATCCTCCTTGGGTTTATTATCTTGGAAATTCTTCATTGGCTTATTCTCTATCTTGAATGTTGCTTCCTTATTTGGTGGTATATCATCATCCCTTCTCATCTCATAGGTAGTAAGTGTGTCATGTAGTTGATCCATATTTAACTGATTAAGATCATGAATTTCTTCTATGGTAGATAATTTTGTATCAAAATTAGGTGATAGAAACATTAATACCATTTGAAAAACTATAGTGTCTTTAAGATTCTCTCTAATACCTCTAATGATATTCGCAATCTCATCAACTATCTACAAAAAGGATGCCTTAAAATCTTCTCCATTCATCTTGAGACTTTCAAATTGCCTTTTGTGAGTCTACAACTTAGAAAGCTTAACCTTTGAATCTCCTTCATAAAATATTTTAATTTTATCCCATATCTCTTTAACAAATTTACAATGGATTACCATGGTGTATTCAGTCTCTAAAAGACCATAAGTGATAACATTCATTGCCTTAGAATTGTTCTCAAACAACTTTTTATCTGCAACATTAGATGGAGGAGTAGTAGGAGCAACATAACAATCCACAATATATTTTCATACATCAAACCCTATGGACGTAATGTATGTCCTCATCTTTGTACTCCAAAAATCATAATTGGATCCATTGAACATCAGTGCTTGCTTAGTAGAGAAACCTCCTTTATGACTACCCATATTGTACCTTGGATCACACTCAAGTTGCTAAGTCTTTAGCGAAGGACCTTCTATGATATGAATTGTTAGAGACACAATCATTGAGAGGGGGCAAGGTGAATCAGTGAGCTTAGATATTTTAATCTCAATTCCAATGCTTTAAAATTATTTACAAAAACATCATATATTAACTTGATCAAGAAACATTAATAAGAGAGCTCATTTATTCAATGCATATATGAGATCAAATACAAAACACATAGTTCCTATGGGAAAACCTCATGGGAAATAAAACTCACTCTCGAGACTAAAACACATGGAATAATTGTCCTATAAGAAATTAAAAACAAGAGACGAATCAATTATTTTAGACCAGAAATGTTGATCAAGTCCTTTAGATCGAATGTCTTTAGTGAAACACCAATTTCACAAGAAGCAACTTCCCATAAGGAAGATCAAGTCCTTTAGACCATTCTTTAAGTAAACACCTCCACCTTAGAACATATGTTTTTAACACTTGATAATGGATCTTTGTTTATTTAACCCCTTTACAAACTCTCTATATCTCATACAGGCCTCTCACATAGGCATGCCACAATCTCTCTCGCTCTTCACTCAAACTATCCTCATATGCACATGTAGACCTCTTCACATATTTTCAACTTGTAAGAGCACTATTTGGACATCATAAATATGAATTAAAGGTCATACACATATTCCTAAATCTTCTCATCTCACCAACTCATTAATTGGGCACTTTACCTCTCCTTCACTCCATAACTCTCACATATACCTTGCACTAGTCTCTCACTCATGTCTTCCACAAATCTTATCCAAAATTCTAGAAACCAAGACATTTGGTGTCACCAGTTATATATAAATCATGAATAAAAAAATAAAAATATTTATTTTTCAACCACAAATCATGTCTTCACCCTTAAGGCATGTCACATGGGTCACACTTAAGCACAATCTACATTCAAATAGGCCTAAATCAGTTTTTAGTCCTATGGAAACCCATTCAGCTCTTTGACACTTCTCTGAGAAAACTAAGAACATAAGAACACTTTACAAATACATGGACCCATTCCACATATATTTAGGTCCTTCTTAAGATCCAACAATCATCATAATACCCTTATGCTTAAGTACAATTCACTCAAACAACATTCTGTGCACACAGTCACCATGAATGAATACACAGTCACTTTCTAAACGTTTGTTCATACTCCATATGATTGGGAAAACCTTAATGATGCACATATATCATTCTCATGGAGTATAAACATGATAAAATATATAATTCATCATGAGACATTGAAATAACATCAACATAAGCTCAAACATCCTTCTTAGTTTACTTGCAAAATATGCACGAACATATAGTCAACTTTGAACCTTTATAACTTTGAATTTATAAATAATTGTAACTTAAAATTTATATTTTCAGATGTGTCTTGGATTACTCTACAAATTATTATTTTACTATATGGTTAAATTCTACTTGGATCAAAATTTATGGTCCAAAAAAAAGACACTGGTCTTTTGTTCATCAATTCAAATATTCAAATGCAAACGGTCACAGTTAAACTTCAAACACTATGTTTGCATCTCATGTCCTTACTGATTCAAATTGATCATGCACTATTGATCTCATTCGATATCTAATGCATATAGTGCCAATGTCCAAATGTTAGTCTTTGAACATGTTGACCTCATCTCTTGCAATCTGGAAACTTTGTCTCAATGCTCACCATCAATCTTCTATACATAGCTCATTTTTTAACAATGTCGAGCATCTATCATTTTGACCTCTTGAATTTAATGCACCCAATTAATATCTATGTATATGATCACCGACTCATTATTGATCCTAAAAGAAGATCAATCTTTGTCTCTACTTGTCATTAAACTTTGAATAGTTTTACCTCTTTGACTTATTGTGCATTGTAGATCTGGATGTATGAACTCATGTGCACCATTAATATATATGGATCAACCAAGTCCTTATCATGTACCACATACCATTAGATCAATTTGTATTTTATCCTATGAGTCTTAGGATCTCCATTTGGTCTTGGTATTTACCCTTTGTAAAAACAACTATGGGGACCATTGCTCATCTACCTGGAAGGCCAACTTTGCACCTCTGTATCTTTTTTCTTTGCTCAAGCATATGTTCTCAAATTTAGACCATATGATCTCCTCACAAAGGAAAATCCAACTATGTGTCAATTTAATCCTGAAACCTTCACATGTGTCATATATAATGAAATTAAAATGCTCACTCAGATTTATCTATTCATAGAGCCAACTATGCCAAGAACTGTCTGGAAGGCCAAATTTGCACATGCATAACTTTTGACCCGCTTCGTCACATGACTTGAAAATTAGTGAAAATAGAAAAGGCATAAAATTGAACAAAACCATATGATCACCTTTTTTTAAACATCCACATGTGTGAGATATTAATTCATCAAAATTATTACTCATCTTTTTCTTGCCTCATGAAATTTGACTTAAGTATGGAAAAAGACTGTCAACATGCCTGAGAGCCCAACTTTGTACCCACACATGTTTAACTACACTTTGGAATATGACTTGAGACGTAACAGATGTCAATTATATAATAATGTGATCACAAGCATATGACAAACTCCCCTTGACTCATCCACATGTGGCAATGGTGACGTTAATAAACTGCCTACTTAGAATTTATGCCACTAGACCCAAAATGTCTAGATGAAAACAATGGAATACCAAATGAATTCCATTCATGCACATAAGAACTCAAAGCATATAAAAACTCTTATAAGACCCCTTTCACATGCTCAAACCACCACACTCATCCTTGGCCATCTCTAACCATGTCAAAACTAAAGAACAATGAAGCCTTCTTCAAGCACACTAGGACAAGCACATTGCCCACTTTGTCATTATTACTTAGACTATCAAGGCACTTCATCCACTCACCTAGACACATCCATGACATCATTGAAAACTCTCCAAAATTTTATAATCTCAAACTTTCTAATTCCATCCCTTCAATATAATTTTTAGAGACAAGTCTTGTCCCATTTGATTATAGTGACTTTTCTCTCATCTTAACATCCCTGCCATAAGAAGTTCTTCATGACGTGGTTTAGTGATCTCAAAACCTTAGCCAAGGGTCATAGAATTGACATAGTGTAAATTGGTAATGAACTAAGGACAAATTTTATTAATTTTAAACAACTTTCCAAAGAGAACCACTTACCCTTCCATGTAGACATGATACTATGAAAGGAATGAATCAAATTATCCCAATAATGTAGGATTACCAACCCCTAAAAAAACATAATGATAATGTAATGCCTAGGTAGCTTACAAGATTTAAATCCTAGAAAATGAAAAATATATATTTTAGTTTGGCCATAGGTATTCATAAAAAATATTTCAATATTTTATTTATTTATGTCTAGTCCAAAAGTCTCACTATATGCCTCTAAAATTTTATTAAGTTGTCTTGCTTGTCTTTTTGAGATCGTGCCAAATAGGAAAGTATCATCCATAAAATAATGGTGTTATATGTTTAAGGTGTTTTAAAATGTTAATCCCTCTTGTGACACCTTTTGATCTAGCCCCATTTATATATATACATAATGTTTCAACCATTAATATAACAATCAAAGGTGAAAGGGGATCCCCCTAATATAGTCCTTGAGTTACTTCAAAAAATTCATATGGGTAACCATTAATAAACACTAAAAATTTATGGATACAAATGATACTAAACAATCGTTTGTGTTAGTCCTTGATAAATTCAAAATTTTCCAATATTATCATTTAAAAAATCCAATCCACTCCATCATATGCTTTGTTGATATCTATTTTTATCAACATCTCTTTCCTATGATTCTTAGTAAGGGAATGAACAATTTTATGAGTGATAATTACCCCTTCATGAATATGTCTTCCTATTACAAACCCCCCTTTCTCAAGATACATAAGATTATCAAAGATCATTTTCAATTGAAATGAGTTTTTGTTAGCAATAATCTTGTAGGTTGTGTTGCAAAGGGATGTCAGCCTATAATCACCAAAGTAAACCTGATGATCCCATTTTGTAATGAGGGAGATGAAGGTGCAATTCTAATTAGAAACAATCATTATTCTTCATTCATAACACCTTTATTAGACTAATCACTTCATAACCAAAAATATTCCAGAAATACTAAAAAAATCCCATCATAAATCCATCTAGCCTTAGATATTTTTATTTATTCATGGATTATACCACATGTTTTATTTCTTTTATAAATAAATGGTCCATCAAATCCCTATTTTTAATATCCAATAATAGTCTAGGTATGTACTAGATACTAAAATTCTAAGTAATTTTAGAGGCTTCCTGGATTGAAATAAGTGATTACAAAATATCCATTGCCTCCTCTCTAGGTTATTCAGTCTCCTTTTGTCAAATTTTATTGCATATAATGAACTCTTTTAAAAATAAATACTTGTATAGGAAGTGAACAAAAAATATTTGGTGTTTAAATATATTTGAATGAAACCACACAAGAGCTCTCCTACTCAACTATGTATTCAATTCCTCATTACCCCACCAGTAATGCTTATAGTTTGACTTAGAGAGGGTATAGTCCAAGCTTGGAGTTTACTACATTGAAATTACAACTCCAATGTTGAATCCATAACTTAGCTATCTTAAAAATACATGGACACCCCTCTATTTTATTATTATTATTTTGATTAGGGTAGATAGTTACAAATAATCCCTTAGGAAATAATATCACTTCAAATCTATGCTCCTTTACCCATAGCTCCACCACCCCAAATGTGAGCCATTTTCCAATAATTCTCTTTTCCTCTAAATCCCTATTATTTTCCACAAATTTGGGGTTCTCAATCATTAAAATTTTCTTAGGGATTATGTCTGACCCTCTGAACCATCCTACCAGTGGCTTCTAAATGTACCCCAATAGAATTGTATTGGCTCTAGTTGCCACTTTGGACAGACTATTCCCATGCTTCCCAAAACAAATCTGTAACTTTTTGACATATTATTTCCCAATCAAATAAAACCTACCATTGATTTTTCCACTTTTTTAACCATCAAAATTTTTACCCTTAAATTCCTTTCCAAAATTCCAGTGTTGCCTTGAAGTATATTCCTCATCTCCCTCCGAACCCTTACCACTCTCAGCTTCATACTTGAACTGAGCTCTCCCAATCTCCCTATGAATTTCTTTCTCCAATCCTTTTTTTTTCATTCATTTCTATCAAATTTTTTCTCTCTATTTGAAGGCTTTGGTCTTGACATTTTTTTCTACCATCTAATTTTAAGATGATATCTTAAACTGTTAGACATTATTTTTTTTATTTCCTATTTTGTAAAATATGTGTGTAATGCTTTTATTTTAAAATATGTATTTCATAGTTTCATATTATATCTCAATAGGGAGGCATATATTATTTTAAAAAAATCAAACTTTAAGACCTAAGACATCTCTATACTATCTTGCTTCTCTAGTTAAGGGAAATAACATGTTGAGTTTTGTAAGACATGACAAATGCATGACACTTGTTTCCACCATTAGATATATTATACACACTTCTTAACCCTAATATTTTCATATTGTATCATATTTATTTAGCTTTAATTTTTTTTACTAAAATTTGCACCAAAAAATGCATGTAAGATTTGGCACAGTTTCTGAGACTTAGAATTTTGCATGCACATTCTTATTTGTTTTAGATTAAGAGATGCAATGAACTCAAATAAGAGTGCCATCATATTTTACAACAAAACTAGGTGTATCATATCCAATTTGTCTTTTCTATATTTTAGTAGGTTATTTAGGTAGCATTTTTTTTTTAAGGTCCCTTAGGAAAAATCCATGTGTATTTTTTTGGCAAATATTCAAAAGTCAATTTTGAAATGGAGGCAAATTAAAGGGAAATTAGTTTTATCAAGAATGTTAATCTTATGTGTCACCCTATAGATAGCATCTGGATTCATTGGATGATGTCCAGGGTCTCTAGAGAGTGGTCGGAGCCTATGGACATCATCCATACTCTATGGACATTATCCAAAGTCTACGAGTAGTATCTAGACTCTGTGGATAATGTCCAAACTCTTTGGACATAGTCCACTATCTATAAACACCATCTAGACCCTGTGAACATCATTTAGTGCCTGTGAATGTCATCTAAAGCCTATTGACATTGTCTAGACTCTATGGATTTTGTCTAGAGATGGTGTCTAGGCTTTGTTGATGGCATTCAGGTTCTATGGATAACATCCAAGACCTTTGTATGACATATAGAGCATGTAGATGTCATCTAAACTCTATGTATGACATTCAAGCTCCATGGATGACATATAAAACCTATGGACACTATCTAATCCTTTGGATGTTGTCTAGACTCTATGGACATTGTCTAGACTTTATGGGCAGTGTCTAAACTCTATGGATGGTGTCTAAACTCTGTGGACACCACCTAAAGCCTATGAATGACATCTAGAGCCTATGAATGTCATATAGAGACTTTGGAAAACATATATGCTTTGTGAATGGTATTCCAAGGATTTGGACACAATCTAGAACAAGTGGATGACATATAAAGGATATGGACATTGTTTAGAGACTGTGGCTAGAGTCCATACCTTGTGGATGCCATCTATACCATGTGGATGATGTCTAGATCTTCTGGACATTACTTGGAATCCATGGGAAATGACTAGATATATCCCTCATACCTTATGCTTATTTATTTCTCTCATATACTTAGTTCAAACCTTGATCTTATCCTCTATAATAAACCTCATCCTCTATTATCAATCTCATAAATGGATTCCAACCCCGTATCTTCTACCCCTATTCACAAATTTGTCTAGAAAAATATTATTTTCCAAAAAATATTGAAGCTTATAGAATATGATAACTCTTATAGTGATTGGATCAATTGATGTCGTTTAAGAGGCATCATTTACATACCCCAATATGATATTAACATGAATTTGCTTAACATTCTTATGTCTAGTTAAAAACTAGCTTCTGAAGTGTTTTATTTTACCCTTGAATCTTGGATTCTTAATTTTGTAACCTCACCTTCATATATCGAGCTCTTGTTAAGGATGAAACATATAAACATTGAATCTATATCCATAAAAGTGATTTTGTCTAAGGAAGACAAAATATATCTAGAAAATCACTTATTTGTTGATACATCCACCTCAACAGGTAATATTCTTTTCATTAATTAATATTCAATGTTTCACATATGAAATTTGAAATTAAATGTCTCACTTAAATATTATAATTAATGTTTTTCTTCCATTACAGTCACCCCTAATCATTCAAGAGGGGGAATTTCAGTTCAAAATATAACAAATCCATATCTAGAAGCCCTTGTTGAATTTTTGAAAGTGATAACTATTTTATAAAAAATACTTATAAACATCCCTTTTTGGGTTATAACATACATTGTCTTTTATCTTGGTGGACAATAATTCAATTGGTGTACATTCATTTTGAATAAGGTAAGAAATGATTTGGATTTTTATTTTCAAAGTACACAATTTTCATTTCAAATTATATTTTAGGTTTATACTATGAGGTGTATCATGAGTTGAAGGGAAAAATTGTTCCAATTATCTTGAATGAAAAAATGAGATCTAATTTTATGACCCTTGCTGAACTGGAGATAAGTTTGAAGTTTACTACTAAGTCATAAAATTTTCATGTTATTAACTTGTTATAATTTAAGTTAATTTTGTATGTTTCCTTGTAATAGAAAAGAGAATTTATTTCTAAATAAAGAAGATAATTTGCATTGAATAAATACCGTCCTATCGAAGGCTCTAGGTATTCTCTTTATGAAAAGGCTGATGACACATATTATGGTGTAATGATACCATTGATAAGGAAAAATAAGATGGGGAGATCTATCTCACCTACTGTTGCATGTCAGCGAAGGACTTCAAGCACATCCTCAAATTCAAGTTCTAAAATTTTAAAAATTTATTGAAATTTGATGTAATAGCCATTTTTTTTTGGAATTATTAATCTTTCATTTAATTTCACAATGATGTTTAGCATTGGAAACTTTTGCCATCAACTTGTTCAACATTTACCTCCAATACAAGATATTTGACTTCATATTTACAACTATGATATTTTTAAATTATATGAAATTCAAAATGTTAATTTTCTTTTATTTCATATAAATGAAAGATTCACCTTCTCTTATAACACATCCACTGCTGCAAAACATAAAGACTAGGGGGAATAATTTTTTAATACCAATAGGTAGTACGGGAATGATGCATATAAAAATATCAAAGTTCCCCAATTTTGTTTTGGGTGGAGTGTCTACTGCAATAAGTGCCACCAAAATTTTGTAGAATATTGATCTTGATCATGCTTTCCTTGAGGGTATTGTTGAGGAATCCAGAACAAAAATAGTTCTGATCCCACTTGTTAGGATCTTGCTCCTCAATAAGAGCACAATATGATTACCTTGTATTAGCAACTAAACATGTGAAATTATACCAGAATGAACAAGTAACTAGAATTCACAAATAACATAGAATATGAGAGACAATACACAATCTTGTATTAATACTCATCCAGAAAGAAAATACAATAAAGAAGATGCCACTTCTTCTTCCACCTCTGTGAGGCTTCCCACACCTCAAGGGCTCCCAATAATTCTCAATCAAGAGTTCACTCTCCTACCAAAAATGGTCACAACAAACAACTCAAACACAAAATTGTTGTTCACCTCCAACCAGTCAGTAATAACATTACCAGTACACAAGTACTCAAAGTACTTCAAGTAGATCTCTCATGAACTTGCAACACCTGCAACTCAAATGATCTTACTTACACATGTAGAACTTCTCCCTGATCTTGCAACAACTTGCAGATCACCCTGTTCTTACAATTGGAAGGAACTTCCTTGCCTTCCTCTATTTGCTCTCTTTTACAATACATGCCAATGGGTCTATAAATAGATCCCACACTAACCAATAACTTAGAATTCTAATTTACAATAATTAGACATGTAACTCAAGACCAAAAATAGCCTTTACATGCAAACAATCGGTTCAATGAACTAACTATTTGTGCAACAAATAGTTCTGGAACCACACAGGCAATCGACGTCAGTCCCTGTTTGCCTAGAGATGACTGACACTGCCTGACTCCTATTGATGTTGGTTGCCTTCTTGTTCACCCCTGATGGACGTCGGTCAGCCTAATTGATGCCGGTGACTGTGACACTCAACAACTCCTCCATGTCTGCAAATAGTTGAAGCTTTTAGCTCCACAACCTAACAATCTCCCACTTGGAGATAAACAACTGCAACTTTACCTGTACCTATACACCATCTAGTTTATTCCCTGGCATTGTATCCCTCTTCAATATCACTCTTGAAGACCAACCACCACAAATCCTGTGGTGCACCTCCAGTCATCCAAATCACCTGCCACATCCGAATCTACAAACCCATGTAGAAAAGAACTAGACCCTACATAGCATGTGCACGTGCTGCTGGTCCCTCTCAGATACCTGAGAATCCACTGAACTGCCCTCCAGTGCTTCTTTCCCAGATTGGCTCCAAACTTTCTGACAGCTCCCACTGCTTGGAAAAACTTAGGTCTTGTACATCCCATGCACTTAACCTCATTATGTGAATCATGACACTGTTCATAGAACTGTCCAACCATCGGCATGCTAACTGGTTTCACACAATCATCTGAAGACAAAATCAACCTGTGACCTTCCATGTCTCAAGAACACACTCATGCCAAAGAATCTTGCTACTCCCAGATTCCTCATGACACACCTCTGAACTAACTTTACCTTTAGTTCAGCAACTCCCTATATGTGTAACCCTGCAATAAGCACATCATACAGTAACAGGATAATGTAGCTAATATTATCCAACCTGGTAAAGAGAAACACAATGCTCAAAACCTCCATTGTCCTACAGCTTACTCAAGACCATATACCCTGGCCTTCCATCTCATGTGTCCATTCTCGCTCTTCTTTATCTTGAACATCCAGTCATCTCTCAGTGCTTTCTTCCAACTGGTAACTCCACCAAAAACTCCCATTTGGTTCTTCTCCAAGGAATCACATCCTCATCCATGCCAAGCTCCCACTGTTTCCTAAATCTAACTGCTATGCTTCTTTAATAACTTCCTAGTTCTTGACCATCAGTGAGCAACAAGTAGTGTAAAGAAGGGAAATGATGAATTTGAGGCTTACTTACCCTTTCAGTCCTCCATATGGGTGCTTGAGACTCCTTGACAGCTTGTTGTCTGCCTAAAATCCATCTCAGTGACTGATGCCGATCACATCTCAGTCTGCACCTGACTGATGTCAGTTTCATGTGACTACCTCATCACCGATGTCGATTCTGCCATGACCAACACTGGTGTTTATCTATCTAGAGTCACTGACATTGGACTGCACATAGCTGACATCGATCCCTATTTGGATGCCAACATTAATTTTCTAACCGAATCCGGTCTCTGTATTTTACTTGTGAGCGATGACTTCTACCCACGAGCTCTTTTTGGATCAAAACCCTGTCTAAATCTACCTTGCTCTGCTCAGAATTCCTCAGCCCCTGTGACTAATCTCTGTCTGTCATCTTCTCCTTGAGAACCAAGGCTTTCCTGTTCTTGTCACAAACATCAGATTTCTTAAGAAACGTCACTTTCTTCTTCTGCATACAGAAATCTCGATCCATGCTTTTCAAATCCAAAAGCATACCCTTTGACTCAATAACATGCATCTCCTTCTTATTCATGTGACCAAGCCTATTAAGCCACATCTTCGAATCTACAACTGAAGTAGATAAACTAGAAGGAGAATCAATAATACAAGTAGATAGATAAAGCGTACCTACTTTCTTACCTCTTGCTACAACAAGTGCACCCTTGGTAACCTTCCAAGAGTCTACTGCAAGAGTTACTGTGCAACTTTCATCACCCAACCTTCCAACAAAAATCAAATTCCGGTCTAAGATTGGGATATGCATGACCTCCTTCAACACCCATGTGTTGCCCATCTGCAATTTCAGCTTCGCTTTTCCTTTGCCAACCATTTGACAAGGCTTACCATCCCCTAAATAAATTTCTCCAAAGTCTCCTTGGACATACTCATGAAAAAATTCCCTATTTGGGGATGCATGGAAAGAGGCACCAGAATCTAAAACCCAAGATTCTACTTTATCCAAAGAGCATACCAGAGCATCTTGTGCAATAAAATTTGCAACATCTACTTCTTCCTGTCCTTCATGCTGATCTTCATCTGACCTACAATCTCTCTTTAAATGCCCTTGCTTTCCACACTTCCAGCAGGTTATTTTGCCATACCTGGATTTGGATCTCCTTCCTATCTTTGACCTTGATCTCCCGTGCTCCATATTCTCTCTTTGCCATCCCCTGCTTTCAACACTCAAAGCAATCCCTGATGATTCACCTGTGCTTTTCCTACGAATTTATTCATTGAAGATTACACTCACAACATCATCAACTTTTAAAATCTTTAAAGCAGACACATTATTACTAACTGTCATTACCAAACTCTCCCAGCTTTTAGGTAATGAGCATAAGATTAAGAGAGCCTTAATTTCATCATCAAAAACAATATTGACTGAATTTAACTGGTTTACCAAACCATGGAAATCACTAAGATGATTATGTACAGATCCACCTTCCAACATTTCCAAATTAAATAATTGCTTCATAAGAAATACCTTATTCAAAGCTGAGGGTTTTTCATATAAATTTGCCAAAGATTCCATCAACTCTACCATTGCCTTAGCCTGTGATAAGTTAGAAATCACAGATAATGCAAGGCTCAACCTTATAGATCCCAGAGCCTTTCGATCAAGAAGATTCCATTCTTCATCCTTCGTATCCAAGGGCTTGCATGCAACCCCACCCAACAGTAAGTACAAATCTTTCTGATACAGATAATCCTCTATCTGCATCCTCCATAATTGATAGTTCTTGCCATTAAACTTTTCCATTCGTAGCTTACTTTCTTCTACCATTGATATACTCCCACTCAAATATAAACCCCTGTGAGTAACTTGTAATCAACAAACACTAACCAGATCCGAAACACCTGCTAGTAACCCAACCAAAAGCTCTGATACCAGTTGTTGGGGAATCTAGAACAAAAATAGTTCTAATCCCACTTGTTAGGATCTTGCTCCTCAATAAGAGCACAATATGATTACCTTGTATTAGCAACTAAACATGCGAAATTATACCGGAATGAACAAGTAACTAGAATTCACAAATAGCACAAAATATGAGAGACAATACACAATCTTGTATTAATACTCATCCAGAAAGAAAATACAATAAAGAAGATGCCACTTATTCCATCTCTGTGAGGCTTCCCACACCTCAAGGGCTCCCAGTAATTCTCAATCAAGAGTTCACTCTCCTACCAAAAATGGTCACAATTAATAACTCAAACATAGAATTGTTGTTCACCTCCAACCAGTCAGTAATAACACTGCCAGTACACAAGTACTCAAAGTACTTCAAGTAGATCTCCCATGAACTTGCAACACCTGCAACTCAAATGATCTTACTTACACATGTAGAAATTATCCCTGATCTTGCAACAACCTACAGATCACCCTGTTCTTACAATTGGAAGGAACTTCTTTGCCTTCCTCTATTTGCTCTCTCTTATAATACATGCCAATGGGTCTATAAATACACCCCACACTAACCAATAACTTAGACTTCTAATTTACAATAATTAGACACGCAACTCAAGACCAAAAATAGCCTTGACATGCAAACAATCAGTTCAACAAACTAACTGTTCATGCAACGAACAGTTCTGGAACCGCACAGGTGACCGATGTTGGTCCCTATCTACATGGAGATGACTGATGCTGGCTGACTCTTATCAATGTCAGTTGCCTTCCTGTTCACCCATAACCGACGTCAGTCGACCTAACCAACACCGATGACTGTGACACTCAACAACTCCTCCATGTCTGCAAACAGTTGAAGCTTTTAGCTCCACAACCTAACAGGTATTGATTCCATTCCTACATAAATATTTATTGCACATAATATTATGTAGGGATCTCAATTCTAGGCTCCTAAAAAAATAGTTGTACATGGTTCTTCTAGTTCACCACCTGAGCTATGCAGTGATGAGGAACTATCTTTTAATGAATTGACATCTTTTCCATTGGATAATCTTAGTGCAAATAATACTTTTGTTTTGTTAGATGACATAGTACAGACTAATTTGAAAGTGTTGAAACAATGGAAGATTTGAGGCAAGGCTTTGGTAAATTAAAATAAAAAGGCTTATCATAATCATTCACAAAGATATTATTTATATTCTTTGCTTCAAAATGATCTATCCAAAATTTACATCTTAGTGAATCAAGCTAAATTAGGATCAATTACAGTGGCAAATCCCTATAATGATAATGTATTAGATGTTATGATAAATATATTGAAAAATTTAAATTTAGAGGTACAAGAATACTACAAAAAATGGGAAAGATACCACAACCATATCTACCTTGCCAATGTAGAGAGAGTTAACAATTTGAAAATTAATTAGTTTTTTATCAAATTTTTATCACACTTTTGTAATTTGTATCTTACCCACTTTAGTTTTTAAATTTCATTCAAAATATAACAACCTAAATAATGAAGCACAAGTACTTAATATTAATTTACAAAAAGTGTAAAAAAAATCTTAAATACATCAATTGCATGGAAGCTAAAACTTGTGCTACTAAACAAATATAATAATATGATAAGGAAGATCATCAAAGAATATGCCATGTATCAAGAAGCTTATGAAGGAGAAAACAAATGTAGATCCCTCTATCCTATTGGTAGGAGATGTAGTGCACAAAAAAAGACAATAATTAAAAATATTAATATTGCAATACAGGATCTTATTCAAGAAGGTGTTTTACATTCAGATTCAAGGAAAGGGGAAGCTGAAGCAACATCATCTACTTCTCAACAATAAAATGGAACTCCTCATGTAGAGTGATATTTATTCACTACATTTATCTCTCTTTAATTCAAATGGGTCCTACGATGTTGAAATGATGTTTTTTATATATGTTATGTTGAAATTGAATAATTTATATTGTAAATTAAACTTGAAAGTATAAATATAAATCTATTATTCTATTTTATTTGATGAATTTTATCCATGACAAGTTTTCTATTATATTAGAATTTGACTACTTAAGATGTATAGTGATAATATCATAATTCATCGATGTAAAATATAGACAACTACATGAAACAATCACTTTATATCAAAAATAAAGTGTAGAATAAATATTTTTCATACATATAACTTAAATATATTGTTTAGCAAACCTTTAATTTTTAATAATTATAATATAACACAACTATTTTTAAATAATACAATAACATAATTTATGAAGCCTTTCAATTTAGATAATAGAAATGTTTCAATGATTTCTAATAAAAATGATAATATAAAAAATCAATCGCAAAATTGAAAGTTGAAACATGCATACTAACATTTAGGTAGCTAAAATAGTTTTTTAGTAGCCCTTTCTTCATAATTGTCATTTGTATGTATTGTATCTAACCCATATGGACTCTCAATATCTTGATTAGTTGTTCATTTACTGTATTGGGAACTCCTCTTATTTGACTTAGTGAATTCTAAATTTGAAGTGCTCTATCATAGGGAAACACATCCACTGGATAACATGAAACATACAATCTCAAACATGTGTCTAGATTTCTATCCAATCTATTACGAAGTTTTGATTTAACAAAATATAATGTACTAAAGACTCTTTCATCTTCCATAGGTCCAATAATCATTATTTCGTAGAGTTCATACAATTGAAAATATCCACTAATATATTCATGCAGAATTATACTGGTATACCACTTTTCCATAGCCTTATAATAGTGCCATTTTCAGTTGGCTTATTTAGACACTTATGATGATCAATCATTATGAATCCAAAATGGGTAGACTATGTTCTCAGTAAATATTTTTAGAAAATACATGGAATTTAAACTCCATTTATATCTATAGATTTAGAAAAATGTTTAATAAGAGTGCCCATGTATAGAAGAAATAAATTAATGATTTATTCTTTATCATCCTTAGCTCTCAAAAATATGAGATTCACCACTGCCATGGCTTCAAGAAACTCATCCATTTGAAAACATTCTCCAATTTCCATAAGCAGACTATCCTTTATCTTTCTCAATTTTATCCATGTTTTCAGTATCACAGTTTCGTAAAGAATATGTGTTACAGGGACATCTTCAATTTCTGATCCTGCTATATCTACTCAATTTTGTAAAGTGTGGAGTGATATTTCCTTTCCATTCATGAAGATACAAAGATGATCATTCATATTAAATTTAAAATAAGATTTTAGATAATTAATATATATTAAAGTTTGCCAACTATAAAAAATAGGTAGCTTAAAATTATTTTGCCCTGATTATAAAACATCAAAAGATTGACAAACCCATTTTCTCAAATGTATGAAGTCTCAAATATATATGGATATATCCTTATCATGTTTCATCAAATAATTTTTTTCATTCAAAATTGGGATAATACCACATAGTGTCAAAAAAAAATTCCAAATCTTTTAAATGGTACAACATATCATTTGCCTTGTCGACTTCCATACAATATTTAAACATAAAACCTGTCAGCAATGAATATTCTTCAAAAATTTTGGATGCAGGATCATACATAGAAATCCATCTTGTATCAATATATTTTAGAAGTTTTTTACCATCGATAACTCTAATTACAAATTTTTGAAACACTAAAAATCTTTTACAACTACTTGACATATAAGTTTGTAAATCATGGATATCTTCCTCCACTTTTGTAACATTTTCAAATGTGCTCGCAATTTTTTATGCAAGATTTATTCTATGGACCAAGCAATGAATTGAAATTATATATGGGTAAATTGTTTTCTGTATTCAAACACACAAACCATTTTTATTCCCCTACATTACTACTACACCATCAGCTCCAACACATCAACTTTGTAGCTATAACATAATCATTCATCCCAACAATATCCCTCAAATTAGAAATAACTAACTTAAAAAGGTTTTCTACATTGCACATTTAAATCATTCTATGTATAGTTAATAGAGGAGGCATCCTTAAATTTTTATCAAAAGTGTAAACATGGATATAAAATCATGTTGTGTTGTTGACTATTGTGACCTCATCAATGAACATTGATATAAAGCTTGCATTTTTTACTTTGTCACTCAAATCTTCTTTCCCAATCATCGCAACACATTTTTCCATGTCCCAAGCACTGCCATCTAACCAAAGTGATTGTGGATTGTTATGAAGTGCATTATGTTGAAAAAGTTTTATAATCTAAAAATTCAAATATAGGTCTACATTTTTTAAGAATGTGGTAGATTATTGACAAACTATATATTTTTGGCATGTTGATTAGACTGAATAACTTTTCCTATTTGAACTATAATTGTTCCTACTTTCTCAACAAGATGACACATGTCTTTGATTTTTTTCATACCCTGCTACATATCTAACATGCATGAATTCATCGGCATCTTTCCATCTATGAGTCTTTTTAGTTTGTCCATCTTGTTCAATTGACATATAAACATTGCTACAATGTTTCTCCAATTGTGTCCATCTTAAGTTTTATTTTGTGGTCCTTTCCTAATTTTCTAGAATATATTGTACATTTACATTCAATTGGAGTATCATTACTATTTCCTGGCTCTACTAGTTCACTGAAAGGAAATTTTATTGCCAAGTCAAACTTAAAATACTTTCCAATTTTTCATCTACTTCTCTTTCTTCGCACAAATTTCTAAGTACTTTTATTGGCTAAATTTTATGTCTGTTGATTAGAGATGTGTTCTACTAGATTGATATAATCATCTGGAATGTCCTCAAGTCTCCTCGTAATTGACAAAAAATTGGATTTGTATTTGTAATGGAAGTTGTTTTATGATATTTAGAAGTTTAATTTAATATTTGTATCATATCATCTACTTTGCCCTTCTCTATGACCATGCCATATTCAGGAATATCTTCAAGTGGTGGCATGTCATCATCAATAATATATTCAAGTGGTGAATTAATATTATGATTAAATATTTTTATTTAAAAAATTGTTACTAGTGGATGGATCTACATGCATAAATATTTTGTTATTTATCCTTCGAATGTTAAATAATAATCATTATAAATAAATAAATAATGTAAATCATTTAGTACCTATATTTTGAGTGATTGTCAGTGGACTTTGCTTAGGTGTTCTTGTTGGTTGTCCAAAAGAGCTAATATGCTCTTTGCCATTGATAATTAGCCTTATCTCTTACCATTATCACCAGATGAAATTGCACACATTTTTTACAAGACAAGCTATGACCTGTAACTGGGGTATTATCCAGTCATTTGTCCTTTTAGTGTTACCATTTTTCAAAGTTTCTATAGACACCAAGCACTGCCAGTTACCTCTAATCATCTCCCAATCCTTATAAACATCTTCCTAACCTTGTGTATGGCATCTAGTTTGTTGGTTGTCATCCAGACCCTATGGATAAATTCCAAACCTTGTGGGGTCCGGATAGCATCTAGACCCTGAGAATGCTATCCAGTCTATCTAATCATCATTTAGACCCTATGGATGGTGTCTAGACCATATGTATGCCATCTAGTCTATATGGTCAACATCTATATCCTTTATATCATGTCTAAACCTTTTGGGTGTCATCCAATGTATCCTAGTCACCATCCTAACCTTATGGATGACATCCAAACCCTATAGATAACATTCAGACCCTATGGACACCATATAAACCCTATGGATAGTATACAAACCCTATGAACAATGTTTGGTCTATTGGTCACCATCCAACCCTGTAGAAGGTGACCAGACCCTATGGGCATCATTTAGTCTACTTAGTCATCGTCCATCCTTGATGGATGCCATTTAAAACCTGTGGACACCTCTTGATTGAGTTTGCTAACTGGGTCCAAAGTCTGTTGTCACCACCTAGAGTGTGTGGCCACCATTGAGTCTATTGGTTGTTTGGGGTTGGGTTAAATTTTTGATTTCAATCATCTATGAAATATATTAGATATGTGGTCTATAATACATGTTAGAAAAGTAGTGTAGAATGTCCTTCGATAGCGTGGCAATTCATAATCAAATTTGAGAAATTAGTTGTCAATAATAGGCGAGCTAACCTCTAAATCATATTTATAACCTAAAATTTTTGGTAACACAATGCTCTTTCTAAGTTGAAAAAATAGCCAAATCCATATTTTAAATAATAAAATATTTATGAATTAACAAAAATTCATCACTAACAAACCCTATTTGGTAGGTAACTATCTACTTATATTTTTTCTTTTATATTTCATAATGACATTTACACAAATTCATAGATGTTAGGGATTCAAATGATGGTCACTACCAAAATTCAAATCAAACCAAGAGTTTCAATTTTTGTTCATGCATTCCTATATTTTAACATATTATTGATTGATTGATTGATTGGGCTATCAAGATTTATTAATTAAGCTTAGGATGTTATTGGTGTGTCTATTAAGATTTTTCGGTTGTTTTGTCATATGTAGTCAATGTTGTTAGATATATGACAATAAACTTAAATTTTGAATCTCTTTGTAGTGTGGGTTGTATCCCATATCATGACAGGGAGAATGGATAGGCAACACACCCCTGTGCTTTTCATCCCTCCCCCACCATCCCCCAACATGCCCACTATTATCATATGAGGCTTTAGGGGGAACATTTTATGGAGACTCCCTAATGGGGTAGTGAAACCCATTTCTAGGAAGATGAATTTCACCAAATTCTATTTTTAGAAGGAAAGTCCTAATGATATTTTTACACTTTATTTATAAGAGGCGGAATCGTAATGATGGTTTACAAATTAAATGTATTTATATTTGTGGATTTTGCATATAATATACACAACGAGTTCACATGTAATATATATATCTTAGAATTAATAAAGCTTGACATCTTGCAACATGGATGTTTCCTTAGTTTGTTATGGTTTTACCATGTAAATCTAGTGTTTTGTCTCTTGTATGTTTATTTTTCTGTTGCTGTAGAGTGTGGTTTTGTAACAAATATTTATTCTCTCTCTCTCCTCCCCTCCCTTTTCCCTAGGTTTCTAAGACATTCCCTAGAAATGCACACAATATGGTTTTGAGCCATTGAAAATGTACATTGTATAGTTTTGAGATGGGCCTTTATGGCCCTTATTTTGGATCACCTATATTATGTGTCTCTAATTTATCAGTGTTTCCCACTCATTATGTGTTAGTTTACTCACCAATTTAATCATAATTTAAATATGCCCTGTATACTTTAATGAAAATTATTAATAGAATTCATTTTCTGACATGTAAAAAATATTAGATATATTTGAATGAGACTATAGTTTTAATTTTTTACTAACTTCTAATAGTATACTTTTTAACTAAAGAACGCTGAGAAAATTTGAGATCAAACGTCAGCGTCTTGACTGAGATCATTCAATGAATAATGGGGAGTCAATCAGAAATGTTTATTTATAAAATCTCATTGAAATTTTGGGAGTCAAGTGAAAATGTTAAATGCCTTATTGCCTATGAGGGAAGGCAGGAAGAGCAGGCACATCAAAGGCACTACACACTTGGAAAGAATATCTAAGAGAATGCTTCTAAATTTTCATAGCGACTAGAGTTGGATAGTGGATTGACTAAGTTGGTGATGGAAGATTTTCAAACATATTTTACATTTTCTATATTCAAAAATACTTTAAGACTCTGACCATCACCATCTTGACTTAATGCTTCAATAGATTGATTAAAATATTGGGAGTTGAGAGAAAATGTTAAAGGCCATGTTGTGTACAACATGGAATGCCATTTTATTAGGAATTGGAATTGTTAGGGATGCCCTAGTCAAGATATATTCCAAGTAGTAATTAGCGTTGACTTATGTAGGGTACATGTAAAGTATAATTTCTATTCCACGTTCACTATATTCATTATGTTAATGCATGTGAAGTATTGAAGTAAGGTTTTATTTTTATCCATGATTCTTTTGTCTTTGGTGTGTAATTATACATTGCATGTTAGTTATTTCTTGTTATCATAGTTATATTAATGCATGCAAAGTATTGAAGTAAGGTTTTATTTTTATCAATGGTTCCTTTGTCTTTGATGTGTAATAATACATTGCATGTTAGTTATTTCTTGCTAACATAGTTATATTAAAGCATGCAAAGTATTAAAGTAAGGTTTTATTTTTATCCATGATTCCTTTGTCTTTGGTGTGTAATAATACTTTGCATGTTAGTTCTTTCTTGAAAACATAGTTAAGTTAAGATGAAATGATTGGCATGTTAAAGTTATCTTCAGTTATTTAGTGATAATTTTTCTAATGTGAAACCTCTCATATAAGAACGTTTCTTGTAGGATTGTAAATTTATTTATCGTGTTTATTTTTATTGATAACTCAATCAAGTTAATAATAAAAGTATCATGGAAAACCATTGACTATATTCATGAGTGCTAATTTTGCTAATGTGAAATCTCTCATATATGAATGTTTCTTGTAGGCTTGTAAAATATTTATCATGTTTTTTTTTTTTGAAAACTCAATCAAGTTAATAATAAAAGTATCATGGAAAACCATTGACTATATTCGTGACTGCTTGAAGGAATTAATATTTTGGGGAAAGAGTTGAAATTTTATACAAATTGTGTTTAGCTATGATAATTAGTATGCATGATATGTGAAGTGTTTGATCGTATACCATGTCAGTTTCTTGTCACTCAATTTATTTATTTATTTTTGGAATTATAGTAAAGATAATAATTAAAGGAGATAATTATTTAGTATTCTAGTATTAGTTGGCATTTGAGAGTTTTCGTAAGTATTCTTATATTCAATTTGTTAATAGAGTGAATGGTAAAGATGCACATTGTTCGTTTGTAATTTGATCACACTCTCTAAGGATAACCCTATCAAAATGTTGAGATTAATGTGTGCCAACTTATTTTCATTAATATGAGATAATTATATGAATCTTGAAGATGATTATGTTTGCTAAATGTTTTCTTTTTTTGCATAGGACTATGGAAAACATATATGTCTTGTGTATAGCTATTTGCTATGTTATAAGAAATGCATGTTTAATATATGCATAAATTATTTATGGTCCATAGAAATAAGTGATAACTTTTTATTCTGCTCCAATTACTAATGGTATAAAATGGAACATTTCATACTATGTAGCTCTTCTTCATGGTCTTATGATTATTTCTAATTAGAATGTAGATAATGTGGATGGTGAAATCACACAAGAAATTCTTTGATAACTATCCTTTTTGGCCCTCTAGACTTCTATGAATCCCCTGCTATGTTTTGTTGATGGTATAACAAGGAATTATTGTTTAACGTGACACATGCTATGACATTTAAAATAATGAAACATAACTTTCTTCCACATCAATCCATTGAGACCAAAACCTTGTATTTCAATATGAGGTTCATTACCTCTAAGATTCCTTCATCTAATTGTAAATAAACACAAATAATTTCATAGGAAGCTAACAAACCATCTTTGGTGGTCAAATATATTTGAATGAAACCACACAAGAGCTCTTCTATCTCAAATAGGCATTCAATTCCTCATTACTCCACTAGTAACACATATAGTTTGACCTAGAGAGGGTAGTGGTCAAGCTTAGAGTTTACTGCATCAAAATTATGGATCCAATGTTGAAGCCATAACCTAGCCCACTTCAAAATCCATGGAACCTATTATTATTATTATTATTATTATTATTATTATTATTATTATTATTATTATTATTATTATTATTATTATTATTATTATTATTATTATTATTATGAGGAATCCCTTAGGAAGTAATTTCATTTCAAATAAATGCTTCTTTACCCATAGCTCCACTATCCCATATGCCAACGATTTTCCAATAATATCTTTTTCCTCCAAAGCCCTAATATTTTCCACAAAGTTGGGGTTATCCACCATCAAAATATTCTTAAGGATTTATAGAATGCCTTCTGTCTAACCATCTAAACCATCCCCATCAACGGTTTTCGAATGTACCCCCAATGCAATCCTATTGGCTCTAGTTGTCATTCTGGTCAGGCTCCATATGCTTCCCAAAAAAAATCCACAATTTTCCAACATATTTTTTTACAATCAGAGAAAACCTACCATCTACTTTGCCAATTTTTTCACCATCAATCTTCTTACCCTTAGCTCCCTTTCCCAATTTTTGATGTTGTCTTGAATTAGATTCTTCATCTCGCTCCAAACCCTCGCCACTCTCAACTTCATACTCAAATGAACTGTCCCAATCTCCCTGTAAATTTTCTTCTCCAATCCTTTTCTCTCTTTTGATATTATTTGCTTTTCGATCGCTCTCTGACATTTTTTTCTACCACCAGTTCTAAGATGATATCTTACTATGTTAGACATCAATTCTTTTATTACCTATTTTGTAAATTATGTATGTAATAATTTCAATTTGAAATATGTGTTTCACAAGGTCATATCACATCTCAAAAGTGGGGCATATATTCCACCTTTTTTTTATTTTCAGACTTTAGGACCTAAGACATTTCGATACTATATTGATTCTTTGAATGAAGGCGATAAAATGTTGAGTTTTCCAAGACATGACAAACACGTGACACTTTTTTCCACCATTGCATCTATTTAGGACATTTCCTAACACTAATATTTTCATATTATGTCAAATTTGTTTAGTTTGGATTTTTTCACTGAAAGTTGTACCAAAAAATACGTGCAGGATATGGCATGGTTTTCGAAACTTAGATTTTTACATGTGCATTCTTATTTTCTTTAGATTAAGAGATGCAAGGAACTCAAATAGGGGTACCCTCATATTTGATTTGTCTTTTCTAGATTTCAACAAGGTATTTTGGTAGGCAATTATCCGCGCATCTTTTTTTAAACTTACAGATTTTATAGCCTGGATATTTGTGTAGATTCATAGATGTTGGGGATTCGTATGATCGTCACTACCAAATTTCCAGCCAAATTAGGGGTATCAATTTATGTTCTTCCATTCCTAGATTTCAATAGATTATTGATTTATTGGGCACTTATCCACATGCAAACATCTTTTATAGGTCTACAAGAGTGTTGGAGTTTCTACAAGAGCATCAGAATTGCTATAGGAACTTTGAGAGTGCATAATTTTTCATATTGATCACTCTCCCCAACCCCCATTTATGTTTTTTTCATTTTGATATGTACGCTCTCACACATATCAGAGTAGGGAATCAGGTAGCCAAGTAATTTTATTAATATGGTAGTTATATGTTATAAAATTGTATTATCTGTCATTGCAATTTTTCGGTCATTTTGTTAGTTTGTATGTTTATGGATTATTAATTAAGCTTGTGTTGTTATTGATGTGTCTATCAATATTTTTGGGTCATTTTGTCACATGTGGTCAATGTTTCCCCTCTTTCCTCCTCTCCCTTTCCATAGAAATGTACACTGTATGGTTTTGTGGCACTAAAAATGTATGTTGTTCAGTTTTGGGGCGGGCCTTTGTGGCCCTTGTTTTGGGTCTCCCATGTTGTGTGTCCCTGATTTATCAACCTTTCCCACCTATTGTGTATTGGCTTGCTCACCAATACAATCCTAATTTGAATATGACCTGGATAAATTTAATGAAAATTATTAATAAGATTAATTTTATTCAATAACAAAGAATGCAATTTAATATAAACAATAGTTTAAAATAAAAGAGATCCATTATAATAATTCTTGTCATTTTAAATATGAAAAATGTCTACTTAATCTTTCTTCTTCTCCCTCTTATATGTTGTATGTTTTAAAACTTGTCTTTTTCTTAATGTAATATAATTTTTTTATTTTCATATTTATTTTTAAAAATTATTAATTAATAATACTAATAAATTCATTTAAAATTAAAAATTATATTTTTATTAGTTAAAAAACACATTATTAGAAGATAGTAAATAGAAAGATGTGCGGCTAACATCTTAACTAGCAATTGCCTAGAAGATAGTAAATAGAAAGATGTGCGGCTAACATCTTAACTAGCAATTGCCTCGAAGGTGCAAAGAACGCCGGAGGATATATATATATATATATATATATATATATATATATATATAAACTAGGGAATCAAGTGGAAACATTAATTTATAAAAACTGGTTGACCGTTAAATTTTTCAAAGAGAAAATAATAAATGAAAGGGACCTGGAATTGACCGTAAGAGGTAAGGCAGGGAGAGCAGGCACATCGAAGGCACTCGGTCTACTTTGATTTTTAAAGAACTAAAAAAAGCTGAGAAAATTTGAGATCAAGCATCACTAGTTTTCATAGCGACCAGAGTTGGATTGACTAAGGTGGTGATGGAAGATTTTCAAACATATTTTAGATTTGCTGCAGTCAAAAATACTTCAAGACTCTGACCATCGCCATCTTCACTTAATGCTTCAATAGACTGATTAAAAAGTTGGGAGTAGAGAGAAAATGTTGTGTACATCATAGAACGCCATTTTATTAGGAGTTGGAAGTGTCAAGATCTGTTTCAATAGTAATTGGCGTCGACTTCTGTAGGGTACATCTAAAGTAGAATTTCTATTCCACGCTCACTATATTTATTATGTTAATGCATGCAAGGTATTGAAGTAGAGTTTTATTTTTATGCATAATTCTCTTATCTTTAGTATGTAATAATATATTGTATGTTAGTTATTTCTTGTTAACATAGTTAAGTTAAGATGAAATGATTGGCATGTTAAAGTTTTCCTTATGATTCAGTGATAATTTTGTTAATGTGAAACTTCTTATATATGAATATTTTTTGTAGATTTGTAAAACATTTATCGTGTTTATTTTTGTTGATAACTCAATCAAGTTAATAATAGAAGTATCATGGAAAACCATTGACTATATTCGTGACTATTTGAAGGAATTAATGTTTTGGGGGAAGAGTTGAAATTTTATGCCAATCATGTTTAGCTATAATAAATAGTATGCATGATATGTGAGGTGTTTGATTGTATACCTTGTTGGGTTCTTGTCACTCAATTTATTTATTTAATTTTGGAATTATAAGAAAGATAATAATTATAGGAGATAATTATTTAGTACCCTAGTATTAGTTGGCATTTGAGAGTTTTCGTAAGTATTTTTATATGCAATTTGTTAATGCAGTGAATGGTAAAGATGCACTTAGTTTTTAATTTGATCATACTCTCTAAGGATAAGCTTGTCAAAATGTTGAGGTTAGGGTGTGCAAACTTATTTTCATTAACATGAGATAATTATATGAATTTGAAGATGCTTATATTTTCTAAATATTTTATTTTCTTGCATAGGACTATGGAAAACATATATTTCTTGTGTATAGCTATTTACTATGATACAAGAAATGCATGATTAAAATATGCATATATTGTTTATGATTAGCAGAAATAAGTGATAACTTTTAATTCAGCTCCAAATAACGAAGTTATAAAATGGAACGTTTCATACTATGTATCTCTTCTTCATGGTGTTATGACTCTTTTTTATTAGAATGTAGAGAATGTGTTTCATGAAATCACACAAAAAATCATTTGATGGCTATCCTTTTTGGCCCTCTAGACGTTTATGAATCCCCTGCTATGTTTTATTGATGGTATCACAAGGAATTATTTTTTAATATGACACATGCTACAACATTTGAAGCAATGAAACATCACTTTATTCCACATCAATCCATTGAGACCACATCCTACATTACAATATGAGGTTAACTACCTCTAGGATTCCTTCATCCAGATGTAAGTAAACACAAATATTTTCATAGGAAGCCAACGGACCATCTTTCGTGGTCAAATATATTTGAATGAAACCACACAAGAGCTCTCCTAACTCAAATAGGTATTCAATTCCTCATTACTCCACCATTAACACATATAGTTTGACCTAGAGAGAGTAGTGGCCAAGCTTGGAGTTTATTGCATCAAAATTACGGATCCATTGTTGAAGCCATAACCTAGCCCACTTCAAAAGCCATGGACCCTATTATTATTGTTGTTGTTGTTGTTGTTGTTGTTGATAGCTACAAGGAAACCCTTAGGAAGTAATTTCACTTCAAATCTATAATTCTTTACCTATAGCTCCACTACCCATATGCTAACCATTTTCCAATAATATCCTTTTCCTCCAAAGCCCTAATATTTTCCACAATGTTAAGGTTTTCCACCATCAAAATCTTATTAAGGATTTATAGAATGCCTTCTGTTTGACCCTCTGAACCATCTCTACCATTGATTTTTGAATATACCCCCAATGCAATCCTATTGGCTCTAGTTGTCACTCTGGTCAAGCTCTTCCCATGCTTCCCAAAATAAATCCCTAGCTTTTCGACATATTATTCCCAGTTAGAGAAAACCTACCATCCCCTTTGCCACTTTTTTCACCATCAATGTTCTTACCCTTAGCTCCCTTTCCCAATTTTTGGTATTGTCTTGAACTATATTCTTCATCTCGCTCCAAACCTTCACCACTCTTATCTTCATACTCAAATGAACTCTCCCAATCTCCCTGTGAATTTCCTTCTCCAATCCTTTTCTTTCATTCACTATTATTTGCTTTATGATCACTCTCTAACATTTTTTTATACCACCAGTTCTATGATGATATCTTACTATGTTAGACATCAATTTTTTAATTTCCTATTTGTAAATTATGTGTCTAATAATTTAATTTTGAAATATGTGTTTCACAGGTTCATATCACATCTCAAAAGGGGGGCATATATTCCACTTTTTTTTATCTTCAAACTTTAGGACCTAAGACATTTCTATACTATCTTGCTTCTTTGAATGAAGGTGATAACATGTTCAGTTTTCCAAGACGTGACAAATGCATGACACTTTTATATGCCACTGGATATGTTTAGGACATTTCCTAAAACTAATCTTTTCATAATATGTCAAATTTATTTAGCTTTGATTTTTTTCACTAAAAGTTGTACCAAAAAA
This sequence comes from Torreya grandis, assembly GCA_037957365.1. Classification (NCBI taxonomy): domain Eukaryota; kingdom Viridiplantae; phylum Streptophyta; class Pinopsida; order Cupressales; family Taxaceae; genus Torreya; species Torreya grandis. The sequence goes on along the minus strand of JARHVA010001296.1, from coordinate 1,420,201 downwards.
TGCATGCAAGATTTGGCATGGTTTTTGAGACTTAGATTTTTACATGTGCATTCTTATTTGCTTTAGATTAAGAGATGCAAGGAGCTCAAATAGGGGTGTCCTCATATTTTACAACAAAACTAGGTGCATCATATTTGATTTGTCTTTTTTAGATTTCAGCAGGTTATTTTGGTAGGCAATTATCTACATTTCTTATTTCTTATAGATTTTGTAGGGATATTTACTTAGATTCATAGATGTTGGGGATTCATATGATGGTCACTACAAAATTGCCATCCAAACTAGGGGTATCAATTTGTGTTCTTCCATTCCTAGATTTAAATAGATTATTGATTGATTGGGCACTAATCCACACGCACACGTCTTTTGTAGGTCTACAAGAGTTTGGAGTTTCTATAAGAGCACTAGAATTGCTATGGGAGCTTTGAGAGGGCATAATTTTTCATATTGAGTGCTCTACTCGACCCCAATTTATGTTTTTTCATTTTGATATGTATGCCCTCACATACATCAGAGTAAGACATTATGTAACCACCTCATTTCATTAATAGGGTAGTCATAAAATTGAATTATCTTAGGGTTTGTATGTTTATGGCTTATTAATTAAGCTTAAGCTGTTATTGGTGTGTTTGTCAAGTTTTTTGGGTCATTTTGTCACATGTGATCAATGTTTCCACTCTCTTTCCTCGCCTTCCTTTCCCTAGGTTTCTAAGACTTTCGCTAAAAATGTACACTGTATGGTTTTGGGGCACTAGAAATGTATGTTGTTGAGTTCTGAGATAGACCTTTGTGGCACTTATTTTGGGTCTCTCATGTTGTGTGTCCCTGATTTATCAGCGTTTCCTATCTATTGTGTGTCAGCTTGCTCGCTAATATGGTCCTAATTTAATATGACCTGAATAATTTAATGAAAAGTATTAATTCAAGATTCATTTTTTCAATAGCAATGGATATAATTTAATATAAACAATAGTTTAAAATAAAAAATCCTCATTATAATAATTGGTATCATTTTAAATATGAAAAACTATTCCTTAATCTGTCGTCTTCTCCTTATATTTTTAAAGTTATCTTTTTCTCAACTTTATATATATATATATATATATATATATATATATATATATATATATATATATATATATATATATATATATATATATATAAATTAACAATATTAATAAAATCATTTAAAATAATAAACTATATTTTTATTAATTAAAAAGTACATTATTAGAGGTCTTTCCTTGATGACGATGGCGAGCGAAGAGCGTAGGAGCGACGGTATGGAGGAAGCCCCCAGGGAGGATCGGCCTCGGCCTGGAGGGAATGCGCAGGGGAAGGACACAATGTTTGTAAGTGACATCTCGAAGCTCCAAAAAATCAATGGATGCCTGCCACAGACCCTAGAGTGCCCAGTTCTAGTTATTTCTCCTGAGACAGTCAAAGAAGAGGTAGATTATTTGTCCTCCCATGCATTGATTTGCAAATTTTTGGGTATCAAAATTTCTCTAGCGGCATTGGAGGCGTGGATTCATTGCTCATGGTAGATTGAAGGTGACTTTGATATAATGTTGGCTGGGAACAACTATTTCATGGTGAATTTTACCTCAGTCTCAGACCGCAACTAAATTTTTGAGGGAGGACCTTAATTCTTTGATCGCAATGGCCTTTTCCTTAAACCTTGGCATGCAGGGTTCAACTCCACTGAAGATTTCCCAGCCTGCGTTCCAGTTTGGGTTTGATTTTTGAGACTGCCACTGGAATTTTGGAGGGAGGACATTTTGTGCCAAATAGCTGCCATGCTGGGAACACCAACGGGTATTGTGCACCAAACGCTAGAAAAAAAGGCTATTTCTTATGCTCAAATTTGTGTTGATATCAATTTGAATAACCCTTTGCTAGATTCAGTTGAAATTTGCATAGGTGCTTCTTCCTGGATCCAGCAATTAGACTATGAGTCTATCTCGTTCTGCTGCCGCATTTGCCATGTCTATGGGCATTTGCATCGCTAGTGCCCCCACATGGGTAGAGGAAAGGGATTACCTGAGGAATCCTTGGGGCCTTGTGAGGCCAATGGAGGTAAAGGAAATGGCCAGCCGGGCTATAATGGATTGAATCAGAACCTATCTGACAGTGCTACAAAAGGGAAAAATTAGCTTACCTCCTCAAAAATAGACCAAGGTATAGCAGGGAGCAAAGGCCCTGACATGGATGGCTTTACCATAGTTTGGCGCCACGCGAAGGGCCGAGGCCAAAAATGCCTGAATACTGAAAGGCAGGTAGATTTGGGCTTCAATCATTTTGAGCCCTGGATAACATGGCCATAGAAGATGGCATTCCTGAAGCGCTTCAGGGGGAGGCTTCTGAGCCAATGGTACAACCCTCTGTTTGTGATGAACCACATGATATGGTTCTCCAGCCAGTCCCAGAGAGGTCTCTTGACCAACAGGAGGGGACCCTCACAGTCTTTCCAGCTCCGATTGATAATGATGTCCATTGGGCCAATTTGGTAAGGGATGTAGAAGCTACCAGAAAAGAAAAAGGTTCTTTACCAGCTCTTGGCCTTTTGCAGAGACATTTCAAGAAAGCATCTGTCACAACCTCTTCAAAGGCTAGTCGCAAGAAAGATCAGGATAAACTCAAACTCACGGGAGATTTGATGGTGGAGTCAGGGGTTATTAGGACCCTGGATGAGCAATTTCCCCATTCTACCAAATGATCATCCTCTCATGGAATGTAAGGGGACTGAATAGCACCCCCAGAAAAAAAGCTATTTACAAAATGGTAAGAGATCATTCTCCTAATATTCTCTGCATCCAGGAAACTAAATTTTCTTGTGTTCAAAATATATGGTTCTCTAGTCAAAACCAGTGTGTGGGAGCTTTGGGGAGCTCATGAGGGATAGCCATGTGCTGGGATCCCAGGAAAATAACACCACAACATTGGATGACAGGCAGTTCAGCCCTCTCAATGGTCGCCCTCTCCATGGGAACGGGCGAACTTATTTTAGTTACCAATGTTTATGCTCTGGTCGATCTCCAAGGATAGCTCAAGCTATGGGATCACATCCAGTTTGTCAGGAGCTGCCATCCATTCCTGTCATGGATTGTAATAGGAGACTTCAACGCTGTCCTCAGCCTGGAGGAAAAGAGAGGAGGACTGGCACGCCTGGGGCCGGCCACGAAAATCCTTAGGCAGAATATAGACCTTCTGCACTTATCAGACATCAAGCTAATTAATGGAAGCTTCACTTGGAACAATCAAACAATAGGTAATGCTGGCATTTCAGAGTACCTCGACCGATTCCTAGTTTCATGCTGCTGGTTATCTAGATCTATTTCCCTGACTTAAAAAATTTTGGACTGTAGAGGCTCTGACCACTGGCCGATCAAGCTCTCTATCAGTCTTATTGCAGGACCAACGAAGCCTCAATTCAAATTCTAGCTCATGTGGCTTCATGACGCTTCACTCCATGATTTAATGCTTTAGTGGTGGAGACAGGCAGGGCCCAACTATGGTATGGCTATGTTCACCTTTGCCAAAAACTCCAATATGTTAAGAGCAAGCTGAAATTTTGGAACATAAATTGTTTTGGCAACCTCCACTTTATGAGGAGAAAGGCACAAGACTAGCTTGATGTAGTGACTAGATAGATTAGAGACCAGGGTATGATGGTATAGCTTAGTTTGGCAGAATCTCAAGCATCCAAGGCTCTAGCAGAATGGGAACTTCGTGAAGAAATCTTCTGGAAGCAGAAGGCTCGCATTGACTGGCTCCAAGAAGGGGACAAAAACATGGCTCTCTTCCATAAGTCAGTCTAGGCTTGGCACAACAGGAACTACATTTCTTCTTTGGATGGTCCAAATGGATCTCGACTGACTTCTTCTCAAGCTATTGCTGGAGAAGCAGTTCGGTATTATTCTGTGCTTTTTTCTGAAGAATGGCTGCCCCCTGGGTTGGTAGAAAATGTTGTGCTCTCATGCATCCACCAAGTGGTCACCCCGAGCATGAATGAGTCTCTAATGCGGCCTATTGATATGGCTGAAGTGCAAGGAGTGGTTTTTAGTATGAGCAGAGGTAAAGCTCTGGGTCCCGATGGCTTTCCAGTTGAATTCTTCCAAGACTTCTGGGACATTATTAGCCAGGATCTCTTAAATGTGGTGCAAGAATCCTTCTCCAATAAAGAAATGCTTAGGGCTTTAAATGCAACCTGCCTGGTCTTAATTTCGAAGAAAGATCAGGCAAATTAGCTGGACTTTTTTAGACCCATTGCGCTTTGCAATGTGGTCTATAAAGTCATCACCAAGCTCATTGCGGAATGGCTGAAAGTCTATCTTCCCACAGTTATTTCTGAGGAACAAGGGGGTTTTGTAGCTAGCAAGCAAATCCTGGATCAGGTCACCATTGCTTCGGAAGCTATCCATTCTATGAACACGCCTCAGGAATGTGCTATGGTTATCAAGCTTGATTTAGCTAAGGCCTATGATAGAGCCAGTTAGAGCTTCCTACAAAAAGTCCTACTGGCTTTCGGCTTCAATCAGGCCTGGATTCGTTGGGTGCTAAGCTGTGTTACCATGCCCTCCTACTCGGTCCTCATTAATGGAGAACCCACTAAACTTTTTGGAGCTTCTAGAGGACTCCACCAAGGGGATCTGCTATCTCCTTATTTATTTGTTATTCTGGCAGAAGGATTCGGGTGGCTCATCAAGTTCCAAGTTTCTCAGAATATGGTGCATGGGTGGCAATGGAGCAATGGTGCTACCACGTCCCACCTCCAGTTTGTTGATGATACCATCCTTGCAGGTAGAGCACAGATTCAGGAAGCAGAGGTTTTTCGAGGAACCCTTGACATTTATTAGGAGGCGTCCGAGCAAAAAATAAATGACCACAAATCCTCTATTTTCTTTTTTAATACCCCTATGCCTATTCAACAAAGGATTGCCACCATTCTAAGATTCCAGATCCAATCTCTCCCGATAACCTATTTGGGGATTCCTATTGTGGTGGGAAGGCAGCCAAGATTATTCTAGCAAAATGTCCTTGACAAACTCAGACAAAAAGTCAATCATTGGACTCATAGATGGCTATCTACAGCGGGAAGGGTCACTCTCATGCAGTTGGTGATCCAGGCTTTGCCTATTTATCGGTGTATGATTCAGGCTGCCTCGATGTACTTTCTCAAGGAATTTGATGCCCTCTCCCGTCAATTCCTTTGGAGTGGCAACTTGCAGAACATTAAATGGAGCCTTATTAATTGGGATATTGTTTGTCAGCCTAAGAAGGACGGTGGCCTCAGTTTGCACTCGGCTATCTTGGCTAGCCAAGCTCTTGTGGCCAAACTGTATTGGCATTGGTGTTCTAACCATATGCATCTCTGGGCTCGTATATTGACTTGTAAGTATTTCCCGGGGGTGGAACCTTCAGATATCCCAAGGTTGCCTCTTAAAGGTGGGGGATCCATGGTGTGGCATACCCTCAAGGTGGGCACCCAACTAGTGAAGCACAGCTTATTCTGGATTTGCAACAGAGGCCTGGAGGCTCTCTTCTGGAGCGACTCATGGGATGGAGCCCCCCCACTCTTATCCTCCCATCCGTACCTTCAATGTTTGAGTGATGCATTTCAAGCTGCCGGCTGGCTTACTGTTGCCCACTATAAGGAAGATTTTCAGTTGGGTGTTACTACTGGTCTCAGGGGGAAACACTCCTCTGATTGGCTGTCGGGGGGCTCACTGGAGGAGCGTATGGAGCTTTCACAGATCCTAGCCTTCAGAAGATGCAACTCCTTATAGGGTCATGATGTGTTAGCATGGGGAGGTGATCCCACTGGTCACTATTCGGTCTCAGTTGGTTATATGGACTTGACTAAGTAGATTTTTGGTGAGGCAAACTTCTCTTGGGCTAAGAAGATCTGGAGCCAGATTACGTGGCCCAAATGCAATTTTTTCCTTTGGACCTTAACTTATAACAGGTGTCTTACTTGGGACAACCTATGCAAGTGGGGGTTCCAGGGGCCGTCCAGATGTGTTTTGTGTTGCAGTAGAGAGGAGACTGGGACACACCTCTTTTTCCATTGTTCTTTTGCCAAACATATTTGGCATCTCTGGTGGAGTGCGTGGGGGCGCCCCTGCTGGCACGCGTCTTCACTTCCTGTGTTTTAGAGCCGCCTGGGCTATTCTCCTTCTAAGGCTTCATTGTTACAGAATGCTTGGTTGGCAGGCCCTTCTTTCATCTTGTGGAATATTTGGCTCGAAAGGAACAGGCAAATTTTCCATGCTTCTCAGCTGGAGCCAGGCGCCATTTGGATCAAAATCATAAATTCTTTGCAGGAAACTCTTTGGGCTAAGAGTAATAGGGGCACGGCCCTGAGCCCAGCCGATACTACCATTTATATGCGCATTTTTTCTGTGCCCAATGCTGGTCCCTACCCTACGCCTCCCACACGCCCAGCTAGTAGAAATTTGCTGCTGGCACGCCCCATGGACAGAACTGGACGTTGGACTCCCCCAAGCGCTGGCATTATCAAATTCAATACTGATGGGTCGTCACGTAGGAACCCGGGTGAAGCTGGCATCGGTGGTGTAGTGCGTGATAGTTCTGGTAATATTCAATTTTTGTTAAATAATCTTATGGAAGCCTTGGCGATCTTGGAGGCGGTGCAACACTGCTGTCATCATGGCTGGCTTAGAATTATCTGTGAGTCGGATTCACAAGTTGTGGTTAACCTGTTAAATAGTTGAAAGTTAGATAACGTTGATTGGCAGCTGGCTGGAATGGTCCATCAGACTTTACAGCTTTGTTCGGATTTAGATTATGTAATTTTTAAGCATATCCCCCGGGAATGGAATGGTGTTGCTGACCTTCTTGCTAAATGGGCCTCTGAGCAAGGTCCGGGTTGGAATATCTCTGATCAAAGGCTACTGCCTTTGGATTTATCTCAGAAATCGGCTCAATTGATTGACCAGGAGAAAAATTTGAAATTTTTTGTCTTTGTCTGAATAAATTTTTACCCCTTTTAGTTTTTTAGTTTAAAAAAAAGTACATTATTAGAAGTTAGTAAATAGAAAGTTGTGCAGCAACATCTTAATAAACATAGAGATTTTTAAAAATTTGAGATGAAGCATGGGCATCTTGATTGAGCTCATTCAATGAAAGGAAACGTTAATTTATAAAATCTTGTTCAAAGAGGAAATTAACGTTAATGGATGAAATATTTTAACCAACATTAAAATAATAAAAAAAACAAAATTATTATAAAAAAAAAAAATTAAATTTTAAAAAATAGATAAAATAATTATTGGAATATTTAAATTCACATCAAAACATTTTACTCAATTTTATTATTAAAAAAATTAAAATTAATAAAATAAATTTAATTTTTTAAAAAATAATATTACAAATAATTTGAAATGTCTAATTAATTTTAATTTTTAAAAAGATAAAAATATAACTTATATTAAATTACATAGTCGTAAACGGTTGTTGGTTCGATAATTATTTAAATGTTTAAATTTCATCATACGTTAAAGTGATATTATTAAAATGGAATTTTTTTTTAAAAAAATGATACGTTTCTTTAAAAGAGATTAGTTTAGATACATCGAAATGTCTAATTCGTTTTCGTTTTAATACTAAAGTGGCTCAAACACTACTCTGCCTACAAAATCGATTATAAAGCCTGCTGTTTCTGCAAAGCACTTTGATCATTCCCAACTGTTGCAAACAATCATGTCTCATCTCATTTCATTTTGGATGACTTTGCTCTTTGATTTTGCAATGTTGATACCCTTCCGTACTGGATGTCCATCTGATGAAAGAAATTATCTCTTGGATATCAAAGGAGCTCTTCTGGATCCAACTGGTCGTTTATCTTCTTGGCAGGGATACAACTGTTGCCATTGGAAGGGTGTTTGCTGCGACTCCCATTCAGGCCATGTCATCACCCTTGATCTCAAAAACAGTTATTACGATTCATATGCGGACTACATCACGAAGAATTTGAGTGGGGAGATTCATCCATCCCTCTTTAATCTGCAGCATCTTCAGCACTTCGACTTGAGTGGGAATGATTTCAACGGCACTGCTATTGGCATTTTTATTTGTGTTCTCTCTTTTTTTTCTTTCCAAATGACCCCATTCTCTCTTCTTTTTTCTATTTTCTCTCTTCCTTGTGTGTTGTTGTCTTTGAGGATCCCCTCCTCTGTGCTTCCTATCTTTTTTTTTTGTGTGTGTTTGAGATACAATCGATGGTTCGTTGATACTACATCGAACACAATCGGCCAACTACTAGTTGTGTCCTTTCACTTTTTGTGGGTCATTTTCCCTTTCTCCCTCTTTAACTATTTATATTACCTTCGTGTGGGGAATACACTTCATGTTTCATTGATTACATTTTTCCTACTTAGGGAATATTATTGTTATCTTGTAGTGAGTAGATGTTGCCTACTCAATGCATATCACCTTGGCACTTACATTGTTTATATATTTCTAATGTATATCATATTACCTTTATGTTTCATTAATTACATTTATAATACTTTAGGATTATTAGTCTTCCCTTTTACTGATTACATGTTGCCTACTTGGAACATATTACCCATGTGCTTTCATTTAGTTAGTTTTTCCTAATTGTGAGATTCTATGCTTGTGCTTATATAAATTATATTATAGGCCCATGCAAGAAAACTTATGTATAACACATATGCTTCCTATATATATATATATATATAGAGGGTTGGGAGGTCCCTCACCATTCACATATATTGAAGAATTAAAAAAAATGTGTCTTATTGAGGGTTCCAGAGCTAAGAATGCCAAATAAGGCCAAGTCTTGGTGCTTACCAAAAATATTAAGAATATAAAAAAAATGGGAGAAATACCTGAATCCAACTACCCAAAAAAGTATAAGGTAGAACCTAATCATTACATATATATGGATATACAACATTAAACCAAAAAATAACAAGATTATACAATGAAGAAAATCCTTTGTCATGTAACATCCAAAGGCATTCTAGAGCATCCATATTGTGATTCTCATCCAAAACTCAGAAGCTTTGGTTGAAAGATAATTCAAGAAATAAGAACAAAACAATTGTCATATTGCTATTTCTAAGAATGGATGTTTTATTGATCAAATTTATAGACCCAAACATATGCCTATCTCTGAGAAGAGATGTTTGATTTTTATTTCGGGTTAAATATTAATTTATACATATTTTTAAGGTAGAAGAAGGATGTGTAAGGTCACCAATATCAAGGGAGATTAAGTGGTTTAAATTCTATGATTTACAACAATACATAATTCGAAGAATTACTATTTTTAGAAACTTACTATTTTTAGACTGCACTACTAAAATTAAAATTTAGGGCACTTCTATTTGGTTTTGAGGGTTAAAACCCACCAAAAGAAGCTCCATTATATCGCATGGTGTTCCCCTCATTCTTAGCTTTCCAATGGTTCAAACGAGGAGTCAAACGAAGCTATGGTACAAAAGTTATGACTCCCAAAAGTTCTGCCACCAATTGGGGTAAAACTGTCACTTGAATTGTCCCCTAAAATATTACTCAGATCATTCCTCCCTCATTGAGAAGCAATGGTCCCCATTGTATCAAGATTTATCATCAAGTGTAGCAGTTGTATTTTGATTTGATTCCTGATGCATACTTGGAATGGATTGTGCTTTGTGGAGCTGTGTAGGGCCTGATTATTCACCATTTTTGTTTGACCATCAGTCTGTGGATAGAAGGCCGTGAGCTTTCTAAGCTTGGTATCTATTTTTTTCTATTGTGTTATTTGTGTAGTTAGAGCTGCAACATCAACACTTTTGAATTCTTGTGGTTTGACCACCATGATAACAAATTTCTTGGCACTAATCAGAGAGACAAATGTAAAAGGTGGTACCTCTGGTACCCTGTAGCACCATGTTTTAAGAGTGAGGGTGATTTTTCGAGTTCTTGATTCATAGATGCCATGTCAATCATACATGAATGGCTGACCAAAGAGTAAATCACAAACATCTAGATTGACCGCATCACATAAGACCTCATCTTAGAAAAGTTTTATTGCATATGTGAAAATACATTGGTGGGTGACATGGAGGTTTCTCCCTAGACTCAACCATCCAATACTGTATGGATTTGGGTGAGGCTTCATGGATAGATTTAAGATTTTCAAAGCATTAGCAGAGATTAAATTCTTTTGACTCCCACTATCAAGAATGAAATGTAAAGGCTTACCTTTCACCTATAACTTAGAGTGAAACAACCTTTCCTTATCATCTAGTCTCTCCTCATGGGTCTATGATGAAGAAATGATAGCATCAGGCTTAGCATCTATAATCTTTTCTTTATCCTCTTTGACTACAGGGTGTGTATGAGACAGAGCAATAGATGTTGAGGATTGTGACTCAGAAAGCAAGGACTTGATGGCTCAACATTATTCTTTGGAGTGCGTTCTAGATTTGTGATAATCACACCATTTCTCAGTGTTTCCTTCCTTTTGCTTCCAATTTTAACCTCATGTTTGACCTTCTTTGTTATTTTTCCATTTTGTATGCTGACTCTTTGTATTCATTCTTTCATGCTTCTACTCAATCTTCATCACAAACTTGTACGCCTCACCGAGGGTTTCTAGATTGAAGAGTTCCATTTCCCCCCATATATACCATTGTAGTCCACCATGATATTTGAGAACCTTGTATTTCTCACTTTCATGGATGCCCAATCTCATAGATAGAGAATGAAAAATGTCAGTGTAATCTTGAATAGACTGTTCCTTACGTTGGTGAAGTTGTTACCACTCTATATATAGATCATCATATGCTTCAATGGGGTAGTATTCTTTCTTTACAGCTTCTATGAAATCATCCCAGGTAGGTTCCACCTCAAGGCCAATATCATCCATATTGAATCTCTTTTTGTATAATTTCCACCAATTTTTGACAAGGAATGATGCTTTTAAAAGAGCAAAAATGATCTTCTCTTTATTGGTAAATTTATTTACATAAAAATAGGAAGACAATTGATCCAACTAATTTTATACTACATCAGCATTGATTTTGCCTTCAAATGTAGGGATATCAAAATTTACCTAAACCTTGAAGGGTGTTGGGGCACTAAAAGGATGTGGGGGTGCATATGAGGAGCCAAAATTTTGCATCAAAATTTGTTGAAAATTTTGAGTGAATTATTGTAGCATATGTGATTGCTACTATTGGAGGGATTCATTCACTATTCCCTTGAAAGGATTGGATTTCTTGGTGTTGTATGTCATTTGAAGTCATTTGGAGTGAATAAGTGGATAGTTTGGAAGCTCTATTATTTTCCACCCAAGCTTTTTGTAGCCTCACCTCATCCTTGGGATCATACACTTTCAAGATAAATCACTCTGATACCACTAATCCAAAACTCAAAATCTTTGGTTGAAATATAATTCAAGAAATAAGAACAACATAATTGTAATAATGTTATCTCTGATAAGAGATGTTTTATTGATCAAATTTGTAGATGTTAACATATGCCTATCTCTGAGAAAAGATGTCTAATTTTTATTTTGAGATACATCTTCATTTATACATATTTTAAAGGTAGGAGGAGGATGTGAAACATCACAACTATTGAGGGATATTAAGTGGTTCAACTTCCATGATTTACAACAATACATAATTCAAATAATTACTATTTTTACAAACTTACTATTTTTAGACTGCACTACTAAAATTGAAATTTAGGGCACTTTCATTTGATTTTTGGGGGTCAAAACCTACCAAGTAGAGCTCTATGTCATCTCACAATGTTCTCTTCATTCTTAGCTTTCCAATGGTTCAAACGGGGAGTCAAACTGAGCTATGGTACAAAAGTTATGACTCCCAGAAGTTTTACCACTAATTGGGGTAGAACTGTCGCCTGAATTGTCACCTAAAATATTACTCAGATAAAATTCACCTCAACAACATCAATTCTCACTCCTGAATCTACATCTTCCACCCAATTCATCACATATGCATCATCACAAATATCTCTTTCCATTAGCCCACCACCAAAGTTACCACCCCCACATTTGTCCCCACATCAACAATGACTGCCACCACGTCTATGACTTCCATGACCAAGATTTAAACCCTCAAACAAAATATCCACTATTACCACCCTATCTCTTTTAAGAGAGTTTAGAAGACCGCCAAATCCATTACGACATAGGTCTTCACCTTGTAACTGATCCTTAGTATTTTCTGACAGAGATGCCATCTCCTCAATTTTCTAAATGTCACTCTCTTTCTCCTTCCTCAACCAAGAGCCAAACTCACCCCTCATCCTCATTTTTGGAACAATGTTACTATCATCAATGAACTCACAACTCATAAACTCTACTTCCAAAAGACTACTGGACCCAATTGTCTAGGCTTAATAATTGGACACTTTAATTATTGAATCCAAAATATCCTTCTCAAAAAGAGGATAGAGATTGGGTAAAAGGGATTTTAGAGACTAAAATTCATTGTAAGGGAGTTTATGACCCTTAAGGAAACTTCCTACAAGGTGAAAAGTTTAAAATTATTCAATATGTCCCACCACCATGGAGAATATTCCCTCCAAAAGTCTAAATGTATTCAATGCGACTAAACCCTTGTTATCTATGCCTCAAAAATCCATCCACTTGGGTAAATCCCAATTTGCATCTTCTAGTGTTGCTTCCAATCTAATTCTAAAATTTGACTTGACAAAATTATCTACCACCATGTGTGTCATGTATTTATCCTTCAACATAATTAAGAGGTATATCAATGAACATTGAAGCTAATTCAGAATTCACTTGACTTCTTACCACCAATAGTAGATACTCCACACAAATAATTTCCAGGCTTTCATGAATAATAATTCCCAAAGGCACCCAAAATAACTTATTCACCCTTCCTTCTACCATCTCTCTCTTCTAATAATGCATGAAGAAGAGAGGTTCCAAGGTAAGAAGATCTTAAAACCATCCCATATTCCCAATCTATCAAAGTAGGTCACATTCAAAAATAAAAATACTCACAAAAGCAAGAGCTAAAACCTCAAGTACAAGAAATTGAAAGAAGTGTTAAATCATAGTGTAAACAATTGATGGAGAAATTAAAATTTCCTAGTCATTAATAACCAATATTATTTTTCCTTATGTTATAACACCATCTCATAATGTTGAGAATCCACCTCCATTCATGCAATAAAAACCCAACCACACCTCACTAAACCATCATTACGTAATTATTTTATGTTGGATGGAAACTTAAACCAAAGATATAGAATAAGAATTGGATTAACCATAGGGAAAAAATATGGTAAGAAAAGTGGGAATGAGGAGGTATGATTCCTCATTAACTTCACCTTTACACATCAATGAGACCATCCCAAAGATCAAGCTAATTATCAATTACCAATTTAAAAAATTGGGAGATGCCATGGTCGGCTAGAAAATATACAAATGTATTTTCTTCTGTAAAGCAATGCATCACATCCCACTCCTCGATAGATTCTAAAAGATGATAAGATATCCATAAAATGTTCTTAATTTTCCAATATTTAGACTTGTGATTCAAACTTTCTTACACTAAGACCATAAAATCACCTTTGATCCAAACCCACTCAATCCCACAATGCAACACAAGTTCAAGGCCAAAAAATAGAGATTACACTTTAGCCTCATTATTGGTCCCATATTATGAGAGGTAGCTCTAACTGGGGAGCCGAAAAAAACCATAATAGTGTAATCTACCCTTGAAACCCTTGGGTTTCCTTAGGTAACACCATCAAATTTTATGTTTAAAAAAATTGAAGTAGGAGAAACCCATTTATAATGATCCTCCCTTCTCCTATAGGGGAGCTTTAGAAGATGATAAGTAAGACTAATATTCATGTCCCTATCATACCACTAAAGATTAGATATCATACTCTTGTCCCATTAATGGGGGAGCTTTAGAAGATGATAAATGAGACTAATATTCATGTCCCTATCATACCACTAAAGATTAGATATCTTAGATTGTGTGGAAACCACATATGAAATGGTCACTTCCACTTTACTCAACACCTCCTCAAATTGACATTCATTACCTTTAAACTTTGTTTTTCCTCTAATCCCTGATTGCCCAAATGATTAATTTTGGGATTATTTTCTAGAACCCTGAAAGTGAATCCATGGAAAGACAAATAACCATGAATAAAATTCCTGTAATAAATAAGGAGGTCTTTCCCATTGCCAGATGAGTTTTTCACCAAGTCAGTCCCAAAATTTTACCACAAAGGGGTAAGAGAGCAGGAGATGGTCCATCATCTATCCATAATTTAGACACAAGAAACATCTTTATGGACCTGTAATTCTCATTTTATTGATTTTTTCTTATGCGAGGATCTTATTTTCCATTACCAACCAAGCAAAGGCCCCTTCCTTTGGAAGACCAACCTTATTCTAACATATAAATCTAGACCATTCAAAGGAAGGATCCAAAACTTTGGATATTTTATACTCCAAATTTATTGAATAGCAACCTAATTTTTCACCAACCCATTAAATCTTATCTTCATCCTCATTAATGAAAATCTTTCTTCTTAAGAAGATTTCAATGAGCATTCTGACTTGAATAGGGTGAATAGGATCCTCATTCAAGTTTTTTTATTTCTAGACCAACAACCCCTGATTAGGCCTTTGAATCAAATAATCTCTTACCTTTTGTCCCTCTACAATAGAAATGATGGTCCTCAAGTCCTACAGATCATGAATTTATCTTACTGGTATGTGACCATTCCATGAATCATATCAAAATTCTTCCAACCATCTATATTGATTTCACATGAAATATGATCAATGATAATGTATCGAATTTGAGAATAAAATTCCATACGTGAGAATCATGTGGAGGATTAATATTGGTAAATATCATTTTGGACCCCAACATACCAAAATAATTTATTTTTAGAAGTCTAGTCTATAAATCTTGCTATTGTGAGTAGATACTCCAAACCAAATTATTTCCATGTGCCATGTTTATGTTAGAGGTACAATCATTGAGATTGGAGGGGAGGGAATGGGGGGTCATTCAGTGAGCTTAAATATTTCAATATTAATTCCAATGCTTTCAAAATATTTAAACAAGCAACATATATCAACTTTAACAAGCAACATTAAAAAGAGAGCTCATTTATTCAATGCATGCACAAGATCAAACACAAAACACATAGTTCCTATGGGAAAGCCTCATGGGGAATTAACCTGAGTGGAAAAAATTCCCTGAGTCACATTGCAAGCCTAAGTTGCATTATGAATCTGAGTTACATTGGAATCACCACCCTGATTTGTATTTCAAGCATAAGTCACTTCACTAATTTGAGTTGCATTGGGATCAACTCCATAAGTTGCATTGGGAACAACTCCCCAAGTGGCATTGGGAGCAACTCCCCAAGTGGCAGTTGCATTGGGAGAAACTCCCTGAGTAAAAACATGGAATACTTGTCCTATAAGAAATTACAAACAAGATACTGATCAAGTCCTTTAGACTAGATACCTTGATCAAGTCCTTTAGATCAAAGGTCTTTAGTGAAACACCTGTTTCACAAGGAGCGACTTCTTGTAAGGAAGATCAAGTCCTTTGAACCCTCTTTGAAGTGAACCCATCCATCTTATAACTAATTTATTCAACACTTGATGATGGATATATGTTTATCTAACCCTTGCACAAACTCTCTCTCTATATCATACATGCCACTCACATAGGCATGCCACAATCTCTCTCCCTCTTCACTCAAACTGTCCTCATATGCACACTCAAACCTCTTTCCATATCCTAAACTTGAAAGAGCACTATTTGGACATCATAAATATGACATATACGTCATACACATAGTCATTAATCTTATCAACTCACGAACTCATCAATTGGGCACTCTACCTCTCCTTTGCTCCACAACTCACACATACACCTTGCACTAGTCTCTCACTCAAGTCTTCCACAAGCCTTCTCCAAAAGTCTAGAAACCAACATATTTGGTTTCATCATTTATAGAGAAATAATGAATTAAAAATATCACAATATTTTATTTTTGTCTACAAAACATTCCTTCGCCCTTAAGGCATCTCACATGGGTCACACTTAAGCATAATCCACTTTCAAATAGGCGTAAGTCACTTTTAGGTCTTATGAAGACCCATTTAGTGATTTGCTACTTCTCTAAGAAAATTAGGAACGTAGGAACACTTCAAAAATGCATGGACCCATTCCACATAATATATAGGTCCTCCTTAAGTGCCAATAATCATCATAGTGCCCTTATACTTAAGCATAATTCACTCAAACAACATTTTGTGCACATATTCACCATGAACAAATACATAGTCACTTTCTAAACCTTTGTTCATACTACATATAAATGTTCAAACCTTAATAATGTACAAAAAGCATCCTAATGGAATATACACCATGATCCAATGGCTAATTCATTGTGAGACAATGAAATAACATCAACACAAGATCAAACATCCTTCTCGGGTTACTTGTTGAATCTGCACAAACACACAGTCAACTTTTAACGTTTATAACTTTAACTATATACATAATTAGACCTTAACATTTATATTTTTATATGAACCTTGGAGTCCTCTATAATTTTTTTATCATATGGTCAAAATATATCTAGATCAAAAGTTATGGTTAACAAACCAGACACTAGTCTTTCCTTCACAAATTCAAATATTCAAATGCAAATGGTCTCAGTTAAACTTCAAACACTATGCTCACATATCATGTCTTACTAATTTATATTTATCATGCAAAATTGATCTAATTATATAATTAATTTATATATTACCAATTTTCAAATGTTAAATGTTGAACATGTTTACCTCATCTTATGCAATCTGGAAACTTTGACTCAATGCTCACCATCGATCTTCTATACGTAGCTTAGTTTTTAATAATGTAGAACAAATATCACTTTGACCTTTTGAATTTAATGTACACCATTTATCTCTATCTTTATGATCACCCTCTCATCGTTGATCCTAGAAGAATCTTGATCTTTATCTCTACTTGTCGTTAAACTTTGAAGACTATGACCTCTTTGACTTGTTGCGCATCGGAGATCTAGATATACGAACTCCTACATACCATCAATCTCTATGGATCAGCTAGGTCCTTATCATACACTATGCAACACTTGATTACTTTTTGTGATCAACCATGATTTATCCTTCGTAAAAATTACTAATTATGGGGACCATTGCTCATCTACCTAGAAGGCCAACTTTGCACCTCCATATCTTTTGCTTCGCTCAAGCGTATGTTCTCAAATTTGGACCATATGATGTAATCACATAGGAGAATCCAAACATGTGTCAATATTCTCATGAAACCCTCACACATGTGATATATAACAAATATAAAATGTTCACTCAGATTTTTCTGTTCATAGAGCCAATTATGTCAAGAAATGTTTGGAAAGCGAACTTTGCACATGCATAACTTTTGATGTGCTTCATTGCATAACCTAAAAATTAATGAAAATAAACAAATAAAAAAACTAAACAAACAAATATGATCACTTTATCTTGAAACATCCACATGTGTGAAATATGAATACATTAAAATGCTTACTAGGCTCTTTCTTGACTCATGTAAATTTGTCTAAGTATGGGAAAACACTGTCAAAATGCCTAATAGCCCAAATTTGCATCCATATATATTTTAATGTACTTAGATGCATGACTTGAGACTTATCACATAGAAACTAGAGACTAATGTGATCAAAACCATATGACCAACTCCCATTTACTCATCCACATGTGGCAATGGTGACATCAACAAAATGTCTACTCAGAATTTATGCCACTAAACATGTCTAGATGAAAACAATGGACTAATAGATGAATTCTAATCATTCAAATAAGAACTCAAATTTTATAAAACATATTATAGGACCCCTTGAATATGATCAAATCACCATACTCATCCCGACCATATCTAACCATGTCAAAATTGAAGAACAACCAAGCCTTCTTCAAGCATACTAGGACAAATACATTGCACACTTTGTCATTGTCGCTTAGGTTATCAAGGAAATTCATCCACTCACCTAGACACATCCATGAAATAATCATGACATCATTGATAACTCTCCAACAATATCTCCCTTTGCCATTGATGTCAATACCCATCATATAACAATATACAACTCACCTTCTTTCCTTCTCTTCAAGCACTCCCAAGCTCATACAGTTTCTCACCCTTTGACATAATGACAAAGTGAGAACCAAATAATCTTGAATACTTGAAAATAATACCAATAGTAGCAGGCCATCTTACAAATATAGTATAAAATCCCCCTTACCTTGATCCTACCTCTTCTTGTCTTGACAACTTCCTCTTCCTCCATGTCAACATTCTCTTCAACCAAGCACTACAATCAATGAAGAAAGAACACACAAAAAATTGAAATATGATAGAAATCACTATGAAATATCTAAGAGGGACTCCACCTAATATCTTTGAGCTATTTCATATCTTTGAGCATCTTCATATCTCCACACACCATGAAGAACCACCATATAGGCTTACTAGCCTTCTCTCTAAAACTACCTCAATGACCAACAACAAAATTTCATGCCACACATCAAATAGGAGAGATGCACTAAACCAACTTGAAAAATCACATTGAAATACTCATTCCTTGCTCTTTTGGATAAATTGATCAAAAGAAACTCTTCTTCACATTAGGCCTATCTAGCCTCCTTTTAGTCCTACTTGGAACTTGCATAGCCCACAATTTTTAGTAGACACATATTCAAGACCTAAAACTTCATACTTGGATCACTTTCATATGCCCCCTTAAGCACACCAATTTTCATAAACTAGCTCATCCTCTGAAACACACTTATTTCACAAACCAAATTACCAATTAGGCCTCCATCTTGACAAAAACAAGAATAATTTGAAAACCACAAACCTTCAAATCTCTATGAATTTTGATTTGGCATCGCATTTTGATCATTCAAAAACTTAATAAGCCTCAAATCTCAACTCACAAGGCAAGACACTTTTATATAAGATCCCAAAACCCTATAATCTCATAACAAACAAGGTCAACATAGCATCTTCCAGTCAATGTACACTCCTAAAACTTATTGCACACTTGACAACACCCATCACACACTTCTGGACCAAAATTTGAGATTCCATACATTTGGGGACCCATACATCCTATAACCCATTTTAGGACCTGAAAACACTTAAGCACAAATTGGGAAACCCGAGAGCAAAAAAAAATCTCCAATTTGACTTCAATATCCCTTCAGACCACAAAACCATATGGAACATGATAAAATAAGATCAACAAACCTTTCTATTCAAAAAAATAATCTTGACAAAACACAAATGCTCTTTTTCCACTTGAAAACCTTTAGTCTAACCCTATAGATTGACCAAGTAAAAATATGCATCACTCTAACATCACCATAACATCTTGTCCACTTGGACATGCCTAATCCAACTAAAAACACTAATCTCTAGCCTTCTACGACCATCTGAATAACACCACAACAACACTTGCTTCTCCACTTGAAATGAGTCTCTTAAGAAGCATAGATAGAGACATCATTTGCACCACAATACTATTTAGAACAAAGTGAAGCCACGAGTGGGCCACATCTCCTTAGTCACCACTGGAATCCTCTTATAGCTATAAGAATCGTTATTCTTGTTTTTCTTCTTCTTAATCTGGACTATGACAACTAGTTCCTTTTCTATATCACTATCTTTCTATTCTAAGATAGAATTGACAACACATGGAGAAACTATGGATTCTTGACATCCCTTTTCATTTGAAGAATCCACTTTGCAGTTAGGAACCTCATCACTAGACACTAATAATTGATGTTCTTTGTATGATACATGCTCAACAATGGTAGTATGTTCACTTGGGTCCATACACATCTGAGAGTTAGCCTCAACTAATACCTTGGTCTTCTTCTTGAGCTTGGTCTCTTCATTCTCAACATGAGCAAAAAATGAGAGCCTTTTGCACTCTTCAACTTCTAAAGAATTTTCGACCATAGCAAATATATTACTTGGACTTGCAGACTCATCATGACTCACCTTTTGTTTCCATGAGATAACTTATCTTTTTTCCTTGCATTATTAGAACCTGATTGAACTTATTTTGACTTAATGGCCTTTGCTTGCATAATCTAGCAATGTGACCTCTCTATTCATAATTGTATCAAACCATACTTCTTGATGGAAACTTAGCTTGTCTTACCTTGTTTGGATAATGTTTTACAAAGTGTCCCATATCATGATAGTTGAAGCACTCAACCTTGATCACACCTTTTAACTGATTACCCTCATTATAGTTCCAAATAAATTCATTTCTAATAGGTCTTCTACATTATCTAGATCTATGTCCAAACTAATTACAATAATAGCAGTAACCATTGAAATTCACATACCTCATGGCATTTAGCTGTCTGATCTGATTTGTCTTTATTATACTAGTACCTTCATTCTTTGTCTGATGATTTGTCTTCAAATTATGACTATCCTTGTTCACAATAGTCTTCATCTTGTCTTGAGTTACATTTTTTGGTTCTTCATTGTATCCAAGACCAATTCTATCACTTGCATGCTTTTGATCATTTAGAATATTGTCTAGATTAGTTGAGCTCTTTTCAAATCTCACAAATGACTTCACCTTACTAGATGACTTCTATATCTCAGATCTCTGATTCATTTTCAGTTACATACCTTGAACATTCATCTTCTTTAGCTTTCAGACTTGTAGACTGAACTTCCAATTGACAACTGAGATGCTTGACTATATCTTCATACTCCTTGGTGTATTCATTTATTCTTTCCTCATACACACTAAATTATTCCTCATAGTCTATGAGTTTAGATATCATCTTTTTATTTATCTTCTTTTCAATCTTCAATTCTTCAAGAGCATTCATCAATTTAGTCTCACAGTCCACCTCATCTTCTATTAGATTATTTGGTGATTAATTCACCATAGATATATTGTTATTTAATTGTTTTATTGTTATACCGATGTGTTTATTCTAGGTTATTTTTTAGTGCACCATCTTATTCCTTAGAAGGTTTTTTAGGCTATCTTCATGGATATTTAATATCTCTTTGTAATATTTGTTATTTAGCTAAATAATATTATTATTTTTGAGCTCTTACATTTGGTTTCAGAGCAAGGGGATCGAGGAGCCTGGGAGGAGCCCAAGCACTCTCTAAGCTCAATAAACAAGCAAAGAAGAAGCCGTAGAAGAGAAATTGAGAATCCCACTTCTCTCATTCTATTTACTATAAAAGGTTATTCTATCTTTGCATTCATTTTCCCAACGTAATATTTTGAGTCAGATCAACCAATTTTTTTTTGTGCTAATAATATTTATTAAGGTTTCTATCAATATCTTACATCTAATAGTGATAAGTTCTGAGGATTTTGAAATGTATTACAAGAGTTACACAAAGAAAACATGCAAAAGTAGTAAGCATTGAGCCATGAGCCTTGTTAAGATATTTGTGACCTCTTAGTCCAAAGCTTCAAATCCATTAGCTGGGCATGTAAGTGGAGTGGCATTTTAGAAAGCATCAATGGGCTCTTTTGAAATATGTGAAGTAACTGCCAAATAGATCATTTTCATACCACAAATTGGTGTTGGAAATAGGCATTTTAAGTGTGATTTTATATCTACTAGACCCTGATACATTGATATAAGGCGTTATATCCATAGGTTGGTAGTTATTCTTTATTTTCATCATATAAATTTTTTAAAACCTCAAAACTGCCTTATAAATCATCAAAACCACCCATGAATTCATTTTTTTGGCTAGCGATGTATTAAAACAAAAAATAAATTAAAAAATGGGGAAAGGAAAAGTAATATATATATATATATATATATATATATATATATATATATAGCCTAAAAGAGACCAAAGAACCCAAAAAGAAAAAAAAAGTATTTTTTCATTTTCTGGAAAGCATTGTAATTTTTTATTTTGAAAAATATTATAATTGTTTTACATATTTGCACAAAATCACAAGTTTTCAAACTCAATGATAGTGTTTGGTACAAGCGGTGCCTCTGACTCATGTTTATGGGTAAAGTCATCGTGCTTCAGTTACTACATCTTCAACCTAACATAGTTATAATAATGATGTCTAGGCATCATCCCTTTAAATCATTAGGAAGAAATAAGGGCACCTACACTCATTTTCATCCCTTCATCTACCCATTCATTTCAATCGAAGGGTGTAAATCCTTACTAGTGATATTTTCAAGTATATAGCAAAGTTACGCATGCATATGAAAAATTTTATCTAAACAAGTGCTAGTGATTAAATGAAACATTTTTAGTACTCTCTATGTACTATGTACTAGAATATTTCACATACATTTATGATTCTTTCACGTACTACAAGGTGTATAAAAAGGGTGAACTTCTTCCATATATCGATAGGTATAAAGGAAGGGTACATATAAATAAAGGTCTTGTATAATGGACTAACAATATATAGAAAGGGAGACCTTGATACCTAGAGTGATAAGGAACCAATCCATCACCTTTGGTCAGCTTCTACATAATGGGCCAAAATTCTTTTTATTAGACTCATAGCTTCTTCGTAGTGACAACTATGTTGCTTGGAAAACTAAAATTAGGACACATTTAAAATTTGAATACATTTGACTTATTGTTAATGGTACTCGTACCCAACATGCTACTAATGTTGATCATTAAAATAAATTTGACAAATCCAATCAAAAGACAAAGTTGATAATCATGTTCAAAGTATCAGATGAGGTACAACCTCCTATTCATAAGGCCAAAACAAAAAATACACCTAGGATAAGCTCCAGATAATTTATGATGACTAAAATGAAGGAACCATTCTTCATTTGTAGAGTCAACTTCATTCCCTCAAATTGAAGTCTAGTGAAAAAGGGAAGCTTTTCTTCATCATGTTACAACCCTGAGGGCCTCACTCCAAGCATTGGGTGAAACAATGTCAAATACATCTCTTGTACCTATTGTCTTGAGAGTAATACCACCATCTTACAAGATATTTGTGACTAATTTGATAATCAAAACACAAAAGCCATCTTTTGACAAGTTGGTAAACATGTTGCAGTAAGAAGAGTCTATGCATACATAAGAAGAAGAATTAGAAGAACATGCTCTTGCCTCTAATCAATAAAAATAAAAGAAGGAAATCAAGTCTTCTAAACCAAATCAAGGTCAATTACATCATTCATAGGGGATAAAAAATAGAATGTTTTCCTTATATATGTAAAAATAGGCCATGAGCTAAAGAATTGTTGGTATACCTCATTTACATAAGGCTCTTCAATCAACAAAAATCCTAGTCACCAACAATCATCTCATCCACATAAAGCGCAAGGACAAAATAAATGGAATTGGAAGAAAAAATCCAATTATCAAGGCAACATTGCTAAACATTAAGACACCCACTTCAATGAGGACTTCCTATATGCTACACAGTCTCATGATGAATCAACATCACAAAGTAATATTTGGTATGTTGATTTACGTGTAAATTGACATATGACTAGAAGACAAGAATGGTTCTACATCATGAATGAGACTTCCTCAAAAAAACATGTCTCTTTGGGTGATAACTCATCCTACCAATTTCAAGGCATTGGTAATATTTCCTTATCACTTGGATGACATTATTGAAAAATCTCAGATGTCTTGTATGTCCTAGAACTCACAAAAAATCTTTTATTAGTCAGTTAACTACTTGACCAGAACCTCATAGTTGAATTTGATTACAAAAGTGTCAAAAAGATGTGTTTGATCAAAGATACGTCAAAATGCTCAAGAATTGTTGCACGAGCCTTAGGAGTTGGCAAAATGTTCCAATTTGACTTTGTTCAATCAAGCAATCAAGCACTTGTAGTTTGGGATTCAGAATTAGCCCGTCTATGGCATCATAAATATGGTCATGTCAGTTTTGGATACCTCAAAGCACTTAGCAATCAAAACATGGTATGTGGACTTCCTCAGTTGAAGAATAATACAGATCTCTGCACTGGTTATCTAGTGAAATAACCTCGAAACTCCTTTGGTCAAAGTTCCTCAAAAGCATTTTGTAAGCTTAATCTGGTGCATTCTGATATTTGTGGCCCGATGAGATCTAGTCACTATGGGTTTTAATATTTCATGTTCTTTATTGGTGACTAATCATGCAAGATGTGGGTCTACTATCTAAATACCAAATACCAAGTCTACAATACTTTACAAGACTTCAAAATGGTAGTTGAAATTGAAACTAGTCAAAAAATAAATGTTCTCTACTCAGATCGAGGGGGAGAAATCACCAGTAAAGATTTTTTTTGCTTATTTTATCGAGCATGGCATTCATTGATAAATGACAACACCATACACTCCACAACAGAATGGTGTTGCAGAATGGTTAAACTGCACTATCATAGAAATGGTGTATAACATGATTGAAGATTCAGGTTTGGCACACACATATTGGGCAGAAGCAGTGAAAACAATAGTTTATCTATTTAATAGGCCACCCATTATAGCTCTTTATAATATGACTCCACATGAAGCCTGGATAGGGCATAAACCTTCCATTGCTCATATACAAATTTTTGGATGTAAGGCTTATATGCATGTTCCTAAAAATAATATAAAGAAACTAGATACCAAATCCATGCTTTATATCTTCTTAGGGTACAATGAAGAGTCATTATCCTACAAACTTATGGACCCTAAAACAAATAATATCTCCATCACCAGGGATGTAGAGTTTGATGAGAAAAGCAAAACCAGTTTGCCTATCATAAACTCACATGATTCAATAATCAGACCTCTAGAAATTTAGTTCATAACCACAATGAAGGTAAAAATGATGGTGAGGATGATCAATTAGTTAATGCAGATCAACCCACAAAAATAGTGCAATGTATGCCTAAATGGTATATAAGTACATTAAGATATGCTAAACTAGATAGAGTTCCAGACACATCAATTACTAGACCAAGGACTCATAGCATGACTCAAGATGAGGTCAATTTGGCCCTAATGAGCACAGTTGTAGAATTAGTAGATCCCTTAATAGTTCAGGAAGCCCTAGAGTCTAAACCTTGGAAGGATGCCATGGATGCATAATATCAATCACTGATGAAACATAAAACATGGCAGATTGAATATCTTTCACCAGGAAAGAAGCCAATCAGCTATAAATGGGTCTATAAAACAAAATACGAAGTAGATAGTAGTATTGAAAAACACAAGGCATGAATCATAGCTAAGGGTTAGGCATAGAAGGAAGGCATAGATTATGAGGAGACACTTGATCCTATAGCCAAGATCAAAATAATAAGAATGATATTTTCTCTGGTTGCACAATTTGTATGGAAGATCCACCAAATAGATGTAAAAAGTGCCTTTCTCAATGGAGATCTACAAGAATAAGTTTACATGACACAACCATAAGGTTTTTTAGCACCTATTAATGAAGAAAAAGTATGTAAACCCATGAAATATTTATATGGTCTCAAACAGGCTCCCTAAGCCTAGTACATAAAGATCAATGAATATCTCATCCAACATGGATTTTAGAGATGTCCCTACGATCTAAATCTCTACTTAAAACAACAAGGGGGAGAGATTGTAGTTTTTGTAGTATATGTCTATGATCTAGTCATCACTAATAGTTCAATGGAGATGATAGATGAAACCAAGAAAGATCTTAACCAATCATTTGACATGATAGATCTCAGGCTTCTACACTATTATCTTGGATTAGAAGTATGAAAAAAACAACACCACATCTTTATGTCCTAGAGAAATATATCGAGACAACACTCAATAAATTTAGGATGATGGACAGTAATCCAATTGCTACACCTATGGAGACAAGGATTTAGTTGTCTTATATAGATCCATCACCACAAGTAAATACAACTCTCTATTAGCAATTGATTGGGAGTCTTTTTTACTTAACATATACTAGGCAAGACATTAGCAATGCATTTAGATATCTTCAAGGTTCATGCAGGAGCCAATGATGTCTCACTAGAAAGAAGTAAAGTGAATACTATGGTATATCAAGTGTACAATGGACATTGGCATAGAATATAAGAAGAATGACAATTTCTTCTTGATAGGATTTCTGACTCAGATCATGTAGGAAATATTGATGATAGGAAATACAATTCTAAATATCTATTATTTTTAGGATCTGGTCCTATATCCTAGGGGGAAAAGAAACAAAACATTGTTTCTTGATCTTCCATTGAAGTAGAAAATTATGTTCTAAGAGGAGCTGTATTTGAAGTAATATGGATACATTGCATACTGAAAGGATTGGGAGTACCAAAAAAGATACCTACCATCTTGTATTATGACAATAAGTGTATTCTCTAACTTTGTTCATAATCCAATCTTTTTTGAATGCACAAAACACATTGATGTGCAAGTTCATTTCATTCACAAACATGTACAACAACACAACATCTAGCTTCAATATTGCCTAACAGAAGAATAACGTCCAGATGTCATCACCAAGTCACTTGAACGTGATAAATTTGAGGCATTTAGAGAATTTCTCTCCTATTCACTTCAAGATATGTTGAATTAAGGGGTAGAATGTTAGATTATTCAATGATTAATTTACCATAGGTATATTTTTATTTAATTGTTTTATTGTTATACCTATGTGTTTATTCTAGGTTCTTTATTAATGCACCATATTATTTCTTAGGAGGTTATTTAGGTTATCTTCATGGCTATTTAATATCTATTTGTAATAATTTTTCTTTAGCTGAATAATAATATTATTTTCGATCTCTTACATCATCATCATCTAAATCACTATAAATAGACCCTGTTTGATGTGATCAACTACCTTAATTAGCCATGTATAGATATTCATCTTCAATAGGAACATCATCTTCATGATCATACTCTGAGTCACTGACATCACTCTCATTTGATGAGCTATAATCTTCTTTGGTGTAGAGACTCTTCTTGTCCTTGAAATACTTCTTGTTATCAAAGCTTCTAAATCCCTTTTTACTTTTATTAGACCTGAATGATCTCTTTCCATCATCATGACCTTGATCATACTCTTCATCATCATCCTTATTATACTTATGAGGACACTTATTATCAATATGTCCTACCTCTCCACAATTGAAACATTTGAGGGGTAGTTTACCCTTATACTTGCCTAAACTTGTTTTCAATTTTCTTGAAATCAAAGCAATTAGTTCATCCTCATATATATCAAAAATTTCATCCTCTTTGGGTTTATTGACTTGGAAATTCTTCTTTGGCTTCTTCTCTATCTTTAATGTTGCTTCCTTCTTTGGTGGTATATCAACATCCTTCATCATCTCATAGGCAGTAAGTGTGTCATGCAATTGATCCATCTTCAACTAAGTAAAATCATGAATTTATTCTATGGTAGATAATTTTGTATCAAAATTAAGGGATAGAGACCTTTATACCTTTTTAACAACTGTAGCATTTTTAATATTCTCTCTAATACCTCTGATGATATTCACAATCTCATCAACTCTCTGCAAAAAGGATAACACAAAATCTTCTCCGTTCATCTTGAGACTTTCAAATTGCCTTTTGTGAGTCTAAAACTTAGCAAGATTAACCTTTGAATCTCTTTTATAAATGATTTTCATTTTATCTCATATATCTTTAGAAAATTTACAATGGATTACCATGGTGTATTCAATCTCTGCAACACTAGATGGAGGAGTAGTAGGAGCAACATAACCATCCACAACAAATTTTCATACATCAAACCCTAGGGATGTAAATTATGTCCTCATATTTGTACTCCAAAAATCATAATTGGATCCATTGAACATCATTTCTTGCTTAGTAGAGAAACCTCCTTGATGACTACCCATATTATACCTTGGATCACATTCAAGTTGTTAAGTCTTTACCAAGTAACTGCTATGATATCAATTGTTATAGACACAATCAATGTGGGGGGAGGGGGGGTGAATTAGTGAGATTAAATATTTTATTCTCAATTCCAATGCTTTAAAAATATTTAAACAAATAACATATATTAATTTGATCAAGAAACAGTAACAAGAGAGCTCATTTATTCAATGCATACATGAGATCAAACACAAAACACATAGTTCGATGAGAAACCCTCATGGGGAATAAAACTAACTGTCAAGCTTGCAACACATTCACTAATTGTCCTATAATAAATTAAAAACAAGAGACTAATCAATTCCTTTAGACTAGAAACCTTGATCAAGTCCTTTAGATCAAAGGTCTTTACTAAAACACCTATTTCACAAGGAGCAACTTCCCATAAGGAAGATCAAGTCCTTTAGACCCATCTTTAAGTAAACACTTTCACCTTAGAACAAATGTATTTGACACTTGATGATGGATATTTTTTTATCTAACCCCTTCAAAAACTCTCTCTATCTCATACAAGCCTCTCATATAGGCATGCCACAATCTCTCTCCCTCTTCACTCAAACTATCCTCATATGCACATGTAGACCTCTTCACATATCTTCAACTTGTAAGAGCACTATTTGGACATCATAAATATGAAATATAGGTCATACACATAGTTATTAATATTCTCATCTCACCAACTCATTAACTGGGTACTCTACCCTCCTTTGCTCCATAACTATCACATACACCTTGCACTAGTCTCTCACTCAAGTCTTCCACAAATCTTATCTAAAAGTCTTGAAACCAACACATTTAGTTTCACCAATTATAGAGAAATAATGAATAAAAAAGATCACAATATTTATTTTTCAGCCACAAAACATGTCTTCACCCTTAAGGCATCTCAAATGGGTCACACTTAAGGACAATCCACTTTCAAATAGGCCTAAATCACTTTTAGGTCCTATGGAAACCCGTTCAGCTCTTTGACATTTCTCTGAGAAAATTAAGAACATAGGAACACTTTAAAAATTCATGGACACATTCCATAGATATTTAGATCCTCCTTAAGTTCCAAAAAACATCGTACTACCCTTATGATTAAGCATAATTCACTCAAAAAATGTTTTGTGCACACAATCACCATGAACGAATACACAATCACTTTTTAAACCTTTTTCATACTCCATATGATTAGTCAAACCTTAATGATGCACACAGAGCATTTTCATGGAGTCTAAACATGCTCCAATATATAATTCAGCATGAGACATTGAAATAGCATCAACACAAGCTCAAACATCCTTACCGGTTTACTTACAGAATATGCATGAACACACAGTCAACTTTGAACCTATATAACTTTGAGTTTATACATAATTAGACATTCAAATTTATATTTTCAGATGTGCCTTAGATTCCTCTACAAATTTTATTTTTACTATATGGTAAAATTATACTTGGATTGAAAGTTATGGTCCAAAAATAAGACACTAGTCTTTTCTTCATAAATTCAAATATTCAAATGCAAACGGTCACAGTTAAACTTCAAACACTATGCTTGCATCTCGTGTCCTTGCTACTTTAAATTGATCATGCACCATCTATCTCGTTAGATATTTAATGCATATAGTGCCAATGTCTAAATGTTAAAATTTGAACATGTTGATCTCCTCTCGTGCAATTTGGAAACTTTGACTCAATGTTCATCATCGATCTTCTATACGTAGCTCAGTTTTTAACAATGCTTTCAATCTATCAATTTGACCTCTTGAATTTAATAAACCCCATTAATATATATATATATATGTGTGTGTGTGTGTGTGTGTGTGTGTGTGTGTGTGTGTGTGTGTGTGTGTGTGTGTGTGTGTATGTATGTATGTATGTATGTATGTATATATATATATATATATGTGTATGTATATATGTATATATGTATATATATATATACATATATATATATATATACATATATATATATATATACATATATATATATATACATATATATATATATATACATATATATATATATATATATATATATATATATATATGATCACCTACTCTCCATTGATCCTGAAAGAAGCTCAATCTTTATCTCTACTTATTAAACTTTGAATACTTTGACTTATTATGCATCATAGCTATAGATGTACAAACTCCTGTGTACTATCAATATCTATGGTTCAACCAAGTCCTTATCATGCACCACACACCATTTGATCAATTTATATTTTATCATATGAGTCATAGGATCTCCATTTGGTCCTGGTCTTTACCCTGCATAAAAACAACTATGGGGACCATTGCTCATCTACATGGAAGGCCAACTTTGTACCTTTGTATCTTTTTCTTTACTCAAGCATATGTTCTCAAATTTGGACCATATGATCTCCTCAAATAGAAAAATCTAACCATGTATCAATCTGATCCTGATACCCTCACATGTGTGATATATAATTAAACTAAAATTCTCACTCAGATTTATCTATTCATAGAGCCAACTATGTCAAGAATTGTCTGGAAGGCCAACTTTATACATGCATAAATTTTGACCCACTTCATTGCATGACCTAAACATTAGTGAAAAAAACAAGGCCAAAAATTGAACAAACCCATATGATCAATTTTTTTTGAAACATCCACACGTGCGAGATATGACTACATCAAAATGATTACTCAACTCTTTCTTGCCTCATGCAAATGACTTAAATGTGGGAAAACACTATCAAAATTGCACCCACATATCTTTAACTACACTTAGGCGTATGAATTGAGACTTAAAAATTATAAATTATATGATAATTTTATAACCATATGACTAACTCCCCTTGACTCATTCACATGTGGAAATGGTGACCTTAATAAACTGCCTACTTCAAATTTATGCCACTAGACCCAAAATGTCTAGATGAAAAAAATGGACTACCAAATGAATTCCAGTCATGCACATAAGAACTCAAAGCATATAAAAACTCTTATAGGACTCCTTACACATGCTCAAATCACCATACTCATCCCTGACCATCTATAACCATGTCAAAACTAAAGAACAATGAAGCCTTCTTCAAGCACACTAGGACATGCACATTGCACGCTTTATCATTATCACTTAGACTATCAAGGCACTTCATCCACTCACCTGGACACATCGATGACATCATTGAAAATGCTCCAAAAATTTATAATCTCAAAATTTCTAATTTCATCCCCTCAATATAATTTTTAGAGACAAATCTTGTCTTATTTGATTATAGTGACTTTTCTCTCATCTTAACATCCCTGCCATAAGTTCTTCATGATGTGGTTTAGTGATCTCAAAACATTAGCCAAAGGTCATAGAATTGACATAGCGTAAATTGGTAATGAACTAAGGATAAATTTTATTAATTTTAAACAACTTTCAAAAGACAACCACTTACCCTTCCACATAGACATTATACTATGAAAGGAATGAATCAAATTGTCCCAATAATTTAGGATTACCAACCCCTAAGAGAACATAATGACAATTTATGGCCTAGGTAGCTTACAAGATTTCAATCCCAAAAAAATGAAAAATCTAATTTTTAGTTTGGCCATAGGTATTTGTAAAAATTAATTCAATATTTTATTTATTTATGTCTTGTCCAAAGGTCTCACTAGATGCCTCTAAATTTTTATTAAGTTATCTTGCTTGTCTTTTTGAGATCATCCCAAATAGGAAATCATCATCCATAAAATAATGGTGTTATATTTTTTAGGTGTTCTACAATGTTAATCTATCTTGTGACACCTTTTGATCTAGCCCCATTTATATTTATCCATAATGCTTCAACCATTAATATAACAATGATGGGTGAAAGGGGATCCCCCTAATGCAGTCCTTGAGTTATTTAAAAAAATTCATATGGGTAACCATTAATCAAAATTGAAAATTTAGGGATAAAAATGTTACTAAACAACCATTTGTGTTAGTCCTTGATAAATCCAAACTTTTCCAATGTTATCATTTAAAAAATCCAATCTACTCTGTCATATGCTTTGTTGATATCTATTTTTATCAACATCTCTTTCCTATGATTCTAAGTAAGGGAATGACTAATTTTTTGAATGATAATTACCCCTTCATTAATATTTCTTCCTATTACAAACCCCCGTTTCTCAAGAGACATAATATTATCAAAGATAATTTTCAATTGAAATGGGCTTTTGTTAGCAATAATCTTGTAGATTGTGTTGCAAAGGTATGTCAGCGTATAATCTCCAAAGTAAACTTGATGATCCCATTTTGTAATGAGGGAAATGAAGGTGCAATTCTAATTAGCAACAGTCATTTTCTTCATTCACAACACCTTTACTAGACTAACCACTTCATAACCAAAAATATTCCAGAAAGACTAAAATAATCCCATCATAAATCCATCTAGCCTTAGATATTTTTATTTATCCATGGATTATACCACATGTTTTATTTCTTTTATAAATAAATGATCCATCAAATCCCTATTTTTAATATCCAAGAACAATCTAGGTATGTACTAGATACTAAAATTCTAAGTAATTTTAGAGGCTTCCTGGAGTGAAATAAGTGATTAAAACCCTGCTTCTGCAGCGTTTTATTTTTACCTTAAATCTTGGACTCTTACTTTTGGAACCTCACCTTCAGATAACAAGCTCTTGTTAGGGATGCCACATAGAAACATCAAATTTATATCCATAAAAGTTATTTTGTCTGAGGAATACAAAATATACCTAGAAAATCACTTGGTTGTTGATACATCCACCTCAACAAGTAATCTTATTTTCATTAATTAATATTCAATGTTTTACATATGAAATTAAATGTCTCACTTAAATATTTTAATTAATGTTTTTCTTCCATTACAGTCATCCCTAATCATTCGAGAAGGGGAATTTTAGTTCAAAATATAGCAAATCCAAATCTAGAAGCCCTTGTTGAATTTTTGAAAGTGATAATTATTTTATAAAAAATACTTACAAACATCCCTTTTTGGGTTATAGCATACATTGTCTTTTATCTTGGTGGACAACAATTTGATTGGTGGACATTCATTTTAAATAAGATAAGAAATGATTTAGATTTTTCTTTTCAAAGTACACAATTTTCATTTCTAATTATATTTTAGGTCTATACTATGAGGTGTATCATGAGTTGAAGGGAAAAATTGGTCCAATTATCTTGAATGAAAAAATGAGATCTAATTTTATGGCCCTTGCTAAACTAGAGATAAGTTTGAAGTTTACTACTAAATCATAAAATTTTCATGTTATTAACTTGTTATAATTCAAATTAATTTTGTATGTTTCCTTGTAATAGAAAAAAGAATTTATTTCTAAATAAAGAAGAGAATTTGCACTGAATAAATACCATCCTATCAAAGGCTCTAGGAATTCTCTTTGTGAAATGGGTGATGCCATAGATTATGGTGTAATGACACCATTAACAAGGAAAAATAAGATGGGGAGATCTATCTCACCTACTATTGCATGCTAGCTAAGGACGTTAGGCACATTCCTAAATATAGGTTTTAAATTTTTAAAATTTTGTTAAAATTTGCTGTAACAACCATTTTTGTTTGGAATTATTAATATTTCATTTGATTTCACAATGATGTTTAGCATTGGCAACTTTTGCCATCAACTTGTTCAACCTTTACCTTCAGTACAAGATATTTGACTTCATATTTACAACTATGATATTTTTATAATACATGAAATTGAAAATGTTAAATTATTTTTTTATTATTTCATATAAATTAAAGCTTCACCTTCTCTTACAACACATATACCACTACAAAATGTATCGATAATTTAAAGTATGGATCCTAAGTCTAATATCTCTAATGTTCAGTTCAACTTAGCTTAAATTTTTATGAAGTTTGTTTATTGATTAGTGATGACATTTCCTATTATAGGGCAATGCTTGTTAAGAATTAATATGCCACTACCCCTACCGTCCCCACCCCCCTCCTGCATTATAAAGACTAGGGGTAATAATTTTACAATGCCAATCGGTAGTAGGGGAATGATGCATATAAAAACATCAGAGTTCCCTGATTTTGTTGTAGGTGGAGTGTCTACTGCAATAAATACCACCAAAATTTTTCATAATATTGATCTTGAAGATGCTTTCCTTGAGGGTGTTGATTCCATTCCTACAAAAATATTTATTACACATAATATTATGTAGGGATCTCATTTCTAAGCTCCTAAAAAAATAATTATATATGGTTCTTCTAGTTTACCACTTGAGCTACACAAAGATGATGAACAATCTTTTGACAAATTGACATCCTTTCCATTGAATAATATTAGTGCAAATAATACTTTTGCTTTGTTATATGACATAGTACAAACTAATTTGAAGGTGTTGAAACAATGGGAGATTTGAGGTAAGGCTTTGGTAAATGAAAATAACGAGCCTTATCATAACCAATCATAAATATATTCTTTGTATTCTTTGGTTCAAAATGATCTATCAAAAATTGACATCTTATTTAATCAAGTTGAATTG
Source organism: Torreya grandis (assembly GCA_037957365.1). Taxonomy (NCBI): domain Eukaryota; kingdom Viridiplantae; phylum Streptophyta; class Pinopsida; order Cupressales; family Taxaceae; genus Torreya; species Torreya grandis. The sequence goes on along the minus strand of JARHVA010001296.1, from coordinate 1,385,707 downwards.
AGATCAATTATAGTGGCAAATCCATGTAATGATAATGTACTAAATGTTATGATAAATAGATTGAAAAATTTGAATGTAGAGGCAGAATAATACTACAAAAAATGGGCAAGATATCAAAACTGTTGCTACCTTGCCATTGTAGAGAGAGTTAACGATTTGGAAATTAATTTGTTTTTTATCCATTTTTAATCACACTTTTGTAATTTTTATCTTACCCACTTTATTTTTCAAATTGCATTCAAAATATAACAACCTAAAGAATGAAGCACAAGTACTTAATATTCATTCAAAAAAAGTGTGAAAAAGCTTAAATGCAACAATTGCATGGAAGGTAAAACTTGTGCTACTAAACAAATATAATAATACGTTAAGGAGGATCATCAAATAATATTCCATGGATCAAGAAGTTCTTATGAAGGTGAAAATAGATGTAGATCCCTCTATCCTATTGGCATGAGATCTAGTGCACAAAAAAAAGACAATAATTGAAAATGTTAATATTATAGCAGAAGATATTATTCAAGAAGGTGTTTTACATTTAGATTCAAGGAAATGGGAAGTGGAAGCAACATCATCTTCTTCTCAAAAATAAACTGGAACTCCTCATGTGGAATGACATTTATTCACTACATTTATCTCTCTTTAATTCAAATGGGTGCTATGATGTGCAAATGATGTTTTTTATATATGTTATGTTGAAATTGAATAGTTTATATTGTAAATTAAACTTGAAAGTATTAATATAAGTTTATGCTTCTATTTTATTTATTGAATTTTATCCATGACAAATATTATATTAGTATTTTACTACTTCAGATGTATAGTGATAATATCATAATTCATCGATGTAGAATATTGACAACTACATGAAACAATCACTTTATATCGAAAATTAAGTGTAAAAAAAATATTTTTCATACATATAACTTAAATATATTGTTTAACAAACTTTGAATTTTAAACAATTATAATATAACACAACTATTTTTAAATAATACAATAACATAATTTAGGAATCCTTTCAATTTACATAATAGAAATGCTTCAATTATTTTTGAATCAAATGATAATATAAAAAATCAATTGCAAAATTGAAATTTGAAACATGTATACTAAAATTCATGTAGCTAAAATAGTTTTTTAGTAGCCCTTTCTTCATAATTGTCATTGTATGTATTGTATTTAACCCATATGGACTCTCAATATCTTGATTAGTTGTTCATTTACTGTATTGGGAACTCCTCTTATTTAACTGAGTGAATTCTAAATTTGAAGTGCTCTATCATAAGGAACCTATCCACTGGATAATGTGAAACATACAATATCAAACGTGTCTAGATTTCTATCCAATCTATTACGAAGTTTTGATTTAAAAAAATATAATGCACTAAAGACTCTTCCATCTTCCATAGATCCCATAATCATTATTTTGTAGAGTTCATACAATTGAAAATATTAACTAATATATTCATGCAGGATGATACTTGGATACAATTTTTCCATAGCCTTATAATAGTGCCATTTTTAGTTGGCTTATTTAGACACTTATATTGATCAATCATTATGAATCCAAAATGGGTAGACTATGTTCTCAATAAATATTTTAAGAAAATATATGGAATTTAAACTCCATTGATATCTATAGATTTAGAAAAATGTATAATAAGGGTTCCAATGTATCTAAGAAATAAATTAATGATTTATTGTTTATCATCCTTAGCTCTCTAAAATATGAGATTCACCACTTCCATGGCTTCAAGCAACTCATCCATTTGAAAACATTCTCCAATTTCCATAAGCAGACTATCTTCTATCTTTCTCAATTTTGATCCATGTTTCCAATATCACAATTTCATAAAGAATATGTGTTACAGGGACGTCTTCAATTTATGATCCTACTATATCAACTCATTTTTGTAATGTGTGGATTGATATTTCCTTTCCATTCATGAAGATATAAAGATGATCATTAATATTTAATTTAAAATAAGATTTTAGATACTTAATATCTGTTAAAATTTGCCAACAAGCAATAATAGGTAGCTTAAAATTATTTTGCCCTAAGTATAATACATCAAAATATTAACAAACCCATTTTCCTAAATATATGAAGTCTACAATATATATTGATATATATTGGTCATGTTTCATCAAATAATTTATTTCATTCAAAATTGGGATAATACCACATAGTGTCAAAAACATTTCCAAATATTTTAAATGGTACAACATATCCTTTGCCTTGTCAACTTCCATACAATATTTAAACATAAAACTTGTCATTGATGAATATTCTTCAAAAATTCTACATGCAGGATCATACATAGAAATCCATCTTGTATCAATATCTTTTAGAAGTTTTTTACCATCGATAACCCCAATTACAAATTTTTGAAACTCTAAAAATCTTTTACAACTACTTAACATATAAGTTTGTAAACACGGATATGTTCTTACACTTTTACAACATTTTCAAATGTGCTTGCAATTTTGTATGCAAGATTTATTCTATGGACCATGCAATGAATTGAAATTATATATGGGTAAATTGTTGTCTATATTCGAACACACAAACCATTTTTATTCCCCTACATTATTGCTGCACCATCAGCTCCAACACATACCAACTTTGTAGTTATAGCATAATCATTTATCCCAACAATATCCCTCAAATTAGAAATAACTAACTTGAAAAGGTTTTCTGCATTGCAAATTTAAATCATTCTGTGCATAGTTAAAAGATGAGGCATCCTTAAATTTTTGTCAAAAGTGTAAACATGGATATAAACTCATGTGTTGTCGACTGTTATGACCTCATCAATGAACAATGATATAAATCTTGCATTTTTTAATTTTTCATTCAAATCTTCTTTCTCAATCATCGCAAGACATTTTTCCATGTCCTAAGCACTGCCATCTAACCAAAGTGATTGTGGATTGTTATGAAGTCCATTATGTTGAAACAAAGTTTTATAATCAGAAAGTCAAATATAGGTGTACCTTTTTTAAGATTGTGGTAGATCATTGAAAAACTATATATTTTTGGCATGTTGATTAGATTGAATAACTTTTCCTATTTGAACTATAATTATTCCTACTTTCTCAATAAGATGACACATATGTCTTTGATTTTTTCCTACTCTGATACATATCTAACATGCATGCATTCATTGGCATCTTTCCATCTATGAGTATTTTTAGTTTGTCCATCTTGTTCAACTGACACATAAACTTTGCTACAATGTTTCTCAATTGTGTCCATCTTAAGTTGCATTTTGTGGCCCTTTCCTAATTTTCTAGAATATATTGTACATTTACATTCAATTGGAGTATCACTACTATTTCCTAGCTCTACTATTTCAATGAAAGGAAATTTTATTGCCAATTCAAACTTAAAATACCTTCCAATTTATCATATACTTCTCTTTCTTTGCACAAATTTCTAAGTACTTTTATTGGCTAAAGTTTATGTCTATTGATTAGAGATGTCTTCTACTAGATTGATCTTATCATCTGGAATGTCCTCAAGTCTCTTCTTAATTGACAAAAACTATTGGATTTCTATATTGAACGAAAGTTATTTTATGAGATTTAGAAGTTTATTTTAATATTTGTATCATATCATCTACTTTGCCCTTTGCTATGACCATGCTATATTCAGAAATATCTTCAAGTGGTGGCATGTCATCATCAATAATATATTCAAATGGTGAAATAATATTATGATTAAATCTATTATTTTAAAAAATCACTATCAGTGGAGGGATTAGTATACATAAAGATTTTGTTATTTATCCTTCAAATATTAAATAATAATCATTATAAATAAATAAATAAATTATGTAAATCATTTAATACCTATATTTTGAGTGGTTGTAGGTTGACTTTGCTTAGGTGTTCTTGTTGGTTGTCCAAAATAGATAATATGCTCTTTGTCATTGATAATTAGCCTTATCTCTTACCATTATCACCAGCTGAAATTTAACACTTTTTTTGCAAGACAAGCTATGACCTACAACTTGGGTATTATGCAGTCAGTTGTCCTTTTGGTGTGACCATTTTTCAAAGCCCCTATAGACAACAATCACTGCCAATTACTTCCAATCATCTTAAAATCCTTGTAGACATCTTCCAAACTTTGTCTATGGCATCTAGTCTATTGGATTTCAATCCAAACCCTATGGATGAATTCTAAACCCTATGGAGTCTAGATAGCACCTAAACCTTATGGATGCCATCCAGTCTATCTAATCATTGTCTAGACCCTGTGGATGGTGTCTAGACCATATCTTTGGCATCCATTCTATATGGTTAACATCTAGACCCTATGTATGATGTCTAAACCTTGTGGATGTCATCCAATCTATCATAGTCACAATCTTGACCCTATGGATGACATCCAAACCCTGTAGATGGAATTCACAGCTTATGGACACCATCCAAATCCTATGGATAGTGTATAGACCTTGTGAATAATGTCTGGTCTGTTGGTCATCATCCAGACCTTTTAGAAGGTGATTAGACCCTATGGGCATCATTTAGTCTACCTGGTCACCGTTCGTCGTTGATGGATTCCATCAAAAACCTGTGGACACCTTTTGATTATGTTTGTTATCTAGGTCCAGAGTCTGTTGTCACCACCTAGAGAGTGTGGCCACCATTGAGTCTATTGGTTGTTTGGGGTTGGGTTGAATTTTTTATTTCAATCATCTATGCAATATATTAGATATGTGGTGTATAATATATGTTAGCAAAGTAGTGCAAAATATCCTTCGATAGCGTGGCAATTTATAATCAAATTTGAGAAATTAGTTATCAATAATAGGTGAGATATCCTCTAAATCATATTTATAACCTAAAATTTTTGGTAACCCAATACTTTTTCTAAGTTAAAAAAATAGACAAATCTAGATTTTAAAAAATAAAATATTTGTGAATTAACGAAAATTTGTCACTAAAAAACCCTATTTGGTAGGTAATTATCTACTTATATTTTTTCTTTTAGATTTGATAAGGACATTTACCCAAATTCATAGATGTTAGGGATTCAAATGATGGTCACTACCAAAATGCCAACCAAACCAAGAGTTTCAATTTTTGTTCATGCATTCCTATATTTTAATATATTATTGATTGATTGATTGGGCTATCAAGATTTATTAATTAAGCTTGGGATGTTATTGGTGTGTCTATTAAGACTTTTAGGTTGTTTTGTCATATGTGGTTAATGTTTTTAGATATATGACAATAAAATTAAATTTTGAATCTATTTGTAGTACGGTTTGTATCCCATATTACGACTCAATGAATAATGGGGAGTCAAGTGGAAACGTTTATTTATAAAATCTCATTGAAATTGTGGGAGTAAAATTAAAATGTTAAATGCCTTATTGCGTATGATGGAAGGTAGGAAGAGTAGGCACATTGAAGGTACTACGTACTTCTAAGTTTTCATAGAGACCAAAGTTGGATAGTGGATTGACTAAGTTGGTGATGGAAGATTTTCAAACATATTTTAGATTTGTTGTAGTCAAAAATACTTTAGGATTTTAAACATTGCCATCTTGACTTAATGCTTCACTAGATTGAATAAAAAAATAGGGAGTCCAAAGAAAATGTTAAAGGCCATGTTGTGTACAGCATAGAACGCCATTTTATTAGGAGTTGGAATTGTTGGGGATTCCCTAGTCAAGATTTGTTTTAAGTAGTAATTGGCATTGACTTTTATAGGGTACATGTAAAGTATAATTTGTATTCTGCGTTCACTATATTTATTATGTTAATGCATGAAAATTATTTAAGGTTTTATTTTTATCCATCATTCTTTTGTCTTTGGTGTGTAATAATACAATGCATGTTAGTTCTTTATTGCTAACATAGTTATATTAATGAAATCAAATTATTGAAGTAAGGTTTTAATTTTATTCATGATTCCTTTGTCTTTGGTGTGTAATAATATTTTGCATGTTAGTTCTTTCTTTCTAACATAGTTATATTAATTCATGCAAAGTATTGAAATAAGGTTTTATTTTTATCCATGATTCATTTTTCTTTGGTGTGTAATAATACTTTGCATGTTAGTTCTTTCTTGAGAACATAGTTAAGTTAAGATGAAATGATTGGCATGTTAAAGTTTTCTTCAGTTATTCAGTGATAATTTTGCTAATGTGAAACCTCTCATACATGAACATTTCTTGTAGGCTTGTAAAATAATTATCGTGTTTATTTTTGTTGATAACTCAATCAAGTTAAAAATAAAAGTATCATGGAAAACCATTGACTATATTCGTGACTGCTTGAAGGAATTAATATTTCGGGGAAAGAGTTGAAATTTTGTAAAAATCATGTTTAGCTATGATAAATAGTATGCATGATATGTGAAGTGTTTGATTGTATACCATGACAGTTTCTTGTGACTCAATTTATTTATTTAATTTTGGAATTATAGTAAAGATAATAATTAAAGGAGATAATTATTCAGTATTCTAGTATTAGTTGGCATTTGAGAGTTTTCATAAGTATTTTTATATGCACATTGTTAGTTTTTAATTTTCTCGCACTCTCTATGGATAACCTTATCAAAATGTTGAGATTAGGGTGTGCCAACTTATTTTCACTAACATGAGATAATTATATGAATCTTGAAGATGCTTATGTTTGCTAAATATTTTCTTTTTCTGCATAAAACTATGGAAAACATATATGTCTTGTGTATAGCTATTTTCTATGTTATAAGAAATGCATGTTTAAAATATGCATATATTATTTATGGTCTGTAGAAATAAGTGATAAATTTTTATTATGCTCCAATTACTAATGGTATAAAATGGAACGTTTCATACTATGTATCTCTTCTTCATGGTCTTATGATTCTTTTTATTTAGAATGTAGAGAATGTGGTCGGTGAAATCACACAATAAATTCTCTGATAACTATCCTTTTTAGCCCTCTAGACTTCTATGAATCCCATTCTATGTTTTTCTGATGGTATCACAAGTAATTATTACTCAACGTGACACATGATACAACATTTAAAGCAATGAAACATAACTTTCTTCCACATCAATCCATTGAGACCAAAACCCTACATTACAATATGAGGTTGATTACCTCTATGATTCCTTCATCCGATTGTAAATAATCACAAATACTTTCATAGGAAGCCAACAAATGATCTTTGGTGGTCAAATATATTTGAATGAAACCACACAAGAGCTCTTCTATCTCAAATAGGTAATCAATTCCTCATTACTCCACTATTAACACATATAGTTTGACCTAGAGAGGGTAGTGGTAAGGCTTAGAGTTTACTGCATCAAAATTATGGATCCAATGTTGAATCCATAAGCTAGCCCACTTCAAAAGCCATGGACCCTATTATTATTATTATTATTATTATTATTATTATTATTATTATTATTATTATTATTATTATTATTATTATTATTATTATTATTATAGCTACAAGGAATCCCTTAGGAAGTAATTTCACTTCAAATTAATTTTTTTTACCCATAGCTCCAGTGTCTCATATGCCAACGATTTTCCAATAATATCCTTTTCCTTCAAATCCCTAATATTTTCCACAAAGTTGGATTTGTCCATCATTTAAATATTCTTAAGAATTTATAGAATGCCTTATGTCTAACCATCTAAACCATCCCTATTATCCATTTTCGAATGTACCCCCAATGAAATCCTATTGGCTCTACTTGTCATTCTGGTCAGGCTCTTCATATGCTTCCCAAAATAAATCCACAAATTTCCAACATATTTTTTCCTAGTCAGAGAAAACCTACCATCCCTTTTCCCACTTTTTTCACCATCAGTCTTCTTACCCTTTGCTCCCTTTCCCAATTCTTGATGTTGCCTTGAACTAGATTCTTTGTCTCCCTATAAACCCTTGCCACTCTCAACTTCATACTCAAATGAACTCTCCCAATCTCCCTATGAATTTCCTTCTCAAATCCTTTTCTTTCCTTTGCTATTATTTGTTTTGTGATCACTCTCTGACATTTTTTTCTTCCACCAATTCTATGATGATATCTTACTATGTTAGACATTGATTCTTTTATTGCCTATTTTGTAAATTATGTGTGTAATAATTTCATTTTTAAATATGTGTTTCACAGGTTCATATCACATCTCAAAAGTGGGGTATTATTCCACCTTTTTTTAATTTCAAACTTTAGGACCTAAGACATTTCGATACTATCTTGCTTCTTTGAATGAAGGAGATAACAGGTTGAGTTTTCCAAGATGTGACAAATGCATGACACATTTTTCCACCATTAGATCTATTTAGGAAATTTCCTAACACTAATATTTTCATATTATGTCAATTTTATTTAGCTTTGATTTTTTCACTAAAATTTGTACCAAAAAATACATGCAGGATTTGGCATGGTTTTCGAGACTTATATTTTTACATGGGCATTCTTATTTTCTATAGATTAAGAGATGTAATGAACTTAAATAGGGGTGCACTCATATTTTACAAAAAAAATAGGTGCATCATATTTGATTTGTCTTTTATAGATTTCAGTAAGCTATTTTGGTAGGTAGTTATCCACGTATCATTTTTCTTGCAGATTTCATAGCTTGGATATTTGCCCAAATTCATAGACATTGGGGATTCGTATGATGGTCACTACCAAATTGCCAGCCAAACTAGGGGTATCAATTTTTGTTTTTCCATTCCTAGATTTCAATAGGTTATTGATTGATTGGGCACTTATCCACATGCAAACATATTTTGTAGGTCTACAAGAGTGTTGGAGTTTATACAAGAGCATTAGAATTGCTATAGGAACTTTGAGAGTGCATAATTTTTCATATTGAGCACTCTCCCCAAACCCCATTTATGTTTTTTCATTTTGATATGTATGCTCTCACACACATCAGAGTAGGGCATTATGTAGCCACCTAATTTTATTGATATGGTAGTTATAATTCATAAAATTGCATTATCTTAGGGTTCGTATGTTTATGGCGTATTAATTATGCTTACGCTATTATTGATGTGTTTGTCAAGATTTTTGGGTTATTTTGTCACATGTGGTAAATGTTTCATCTCTTTTCTCCCATCCCTTTCCCTAGGTTTCTAAGACTTTCCCTAGAAATGTACACTGTATGGTTTTGTGACACTAAAAATGTATGTTGTTCAGTTCTGGGGTGGGCCTTTATGGCCCTTATTTTGGGTCTCCCATGTTGTGTGTCCCTAATTTATCAACCTTTCCCACCTATTATGTATCGACTTGCTTGCCAATATAATCCTAATTTAAATATGACCCAAATAATTTAATGAAATTTTTTAATAAGATTAATTTTCTTCAGTAAAAATGCATGCAATTTAATATAAACAATAGTTTAAAATAAAAGAGCTCCATTATAATAATTGCCATCATTTTAAATATGGAAAACATCTACTTAGTCTTTATTTTTCTCCCTCTTATATGTCATATGTTTCAAAGCTTGTCTTTTTCTCAATGTAATATATATATATTTTATTTTCATATTTATTTTAAAAAATTATTAATTGATAATATTAATAAATTCATTTAAAATTAAAAACTATTTTTTTATTAGTTAAGAAACATATGATTATTAGATGTGTGGCTAACATCTTAATAAACATAAAAATTGTTCTTATTTTATATATATATATATATATATATAATTTTTTGAGTTCAAATCGGACTATCATTTTCATTTTTTACTAAATTCTAATCGTGTGCTTTTTAACTAATGAAAATATATATACATTTGAGATCAAGCATCACTATCTTCATTGAGATCGTTCAATAAATGGGTAGATTCATCAAAAAAATTAGGAGTCAAGAGGAAACGTTAATTTATAAAAGCTGGTTAACTGTTAAATTTTTCAAAGAGAAAATAATACATGAAAGGGACCTAGAATTGACCGTAAGAGGGAAGGTAGGGAGAGTAGGCACATCGAAGGCACTCAGCACTTTTAGATTTTAATCTCATTTCATTTTTATACCCTCTACTCACGTAAGAGGAAAGGTAGGGAGAGCAGGCACATCAAAGGCACTCAGCACTTTTAGATTTTAATCTCATTTCATTTTTATACCCTCTACTCAACTTTCTTACTAAAATGTTGAGGATTGACCTCTTGAATATTTCCTTGAAAAGTTTTAATCATCTATTTCTAAAAAATTGCACTTCATAAATTCTTTAAATTTCATGGAATATAATGATAGTAGGGTCTGCACAAGATGGGATTGTTGAAAAGGCTTTGGAGACCATTAGACGAATGCAATTGGTAGGTGTAAAGCCAGACTCCACAACCTTTGCCAGTATATTCCCAACGTGTGCCAAAATGGGAGCTTTAAAATATGGTATGGATATCCATTAAAGCTTAATATATATATATTTTTTTAATTATATGTGGTTGTCATGAGTCCCCCGATAGACATACATGCAAAATGTGGAAGTTTATACAAGACACGGAATTTATTTGACAAAATATGGGAGCTTTGGAATAGAGTATGGAGTTCCATTAAATAATAATCGAAAGTGGATTTATAAGAGATGATGTACTTATAAATGCCCTGATAGACATGTATGCAAAATGTGGAAGCATACTGAAGGCAAATGAACTTTTTGACAAAATGAATCAACAAGACATAGTTTCATGGAATACAATGATAACAGGCTAGTGTTGTGCTCTCTTTATTCCTTGTCCTTCAACACACCTGGCATGAACTTTTTGCCATCATTTTATAAGTGATAAATTTTCACTCTTTTATCATACATAACATTCAAGTCATATTTTTGAGGCCACCCTAAAATTACATGACACATGTCCTTTGGTATCACATCATGTAGCATGCCTTATCTCCTATGCCAATTAGGAATTTTAGGAAGTATTTATCATTTACCGACACATTATGGTCCTTTTGAATCCATGAAACCTAATATGGTTTGGATGTGCCACCTTATACAAACTCAATTTATCCACCATCTCACACAAAACATAATTTTATGTGGTAACATTATCCATAATTACTTTGTATCACTTACCTCTTGACTTACACACCTTTCAGAACATGTTCTTCCTATACACTAGTTCACTATCCTCTTTTAGTAGAAAGAGCAATACCTTATTTATCATAAGGTTTTCTATATGGTATAAATCTAAAAAATGTTTAATAGTTCTAGTGTACTCTACTTGTCCATGCATAACATGTGCCCCAACTTTAGACATTATGTTATCTTCCCCTTGTGCCAATATACACTCATATGACCTACATCCAGACTGGCCACATTTGAAGCGTGTTCATGGGAATCCTCTTCCTTTACCTCAACCAAATATTTATTTCCATATATACGTGTGAGATCTACTCATTAGAAAAAATATTAATAATCACCATTTTTGTAAATGTTGGTGGAGATCCTTTAAGAAACCATTGTGTATGTTTCAATGGATGGATGTCATATAACATATTGACAACATTTTTTCTATAATGCACATCATATGCACAAATAGTCTCATTGGAATCATGCTTAAACTCCTTCAATGGGTGGTCACTGGGTGCTATAATGATGTAAAAATGTTAGTATTTAATTATTTAAAAATAAAATAATTTAATGGTTTGGAGGCCAACATGATGAATTAAAAAAATAAAATAATAAACATGAAGGTTTAAAAAAGTTAAAAACATATAAATACTAGCATACATATCTTACATAAATCTATGTACAATACACCGATGGATATCATTCTTGATACACTCACAATTTAATACAATATAGGTGTCTAAAGAATGATATTTATCAATGTATTTTACATAAATTTATCTTTTTATACTAATACAAACATTATTACATACATTTATCTTTATCTTTATTTGATTTTTTCTATGCTGATACAATTTGATGGTTATCAAATTATTAACTACATGAGTGTTAGGTGAATGGAAGAGGAGGGTTAGGCCATTTAATATTTTCCTCAAATTCCTATGTTACAGGGTTTACACATTGAAATTGACACATGGATATTTAGTCAAATAATCAACACATAATCCCTAGAGATTTAAATTTGCATACATAATCCCAGTGGAATTCAAATTTGATTTATGCCACAATCAGTATTATTACACAATAAAAGGCATGGAGGAAATAATACACCACACATACATTCCTATACCTAACTTCTGATTTCAAATTGATGGTCATGCTACTCAAACCATGTAAAAACACAGAACAAGATAAGTGTGGTCATTTCCAGCTGAAGACCTCGAAAATGAATGGTATTTTTTTTATATAGATAGGAATGGGCTAACCCATGGTCTTATCCCATGACCCTTTGTAATATAAGAATGTTTTATTACCTTACACTTGTGTTACCCTATTCAAAATGACAAGAAAAGGATAAAACATGTTTTACCACGTTTAGGTGGTTCTAAATTAGTTTTGAAATTGAAGATTAAAAGAGATGAGATGATTTTGGGCTATACAAACCCTGACAGACTTCTTATTATTCTTAAACATTATCTAGACCCTTTTGGGTCTTCAAATTTCATAAAAACTAACAAAATATGGTTTAGACCTTGATATAAACAATGACTACGACAACTTATGATCTATACAACATATGCATTCATGTTCTAGGTGGTTTCAAAACTCAACATACAATAGATAAAATTTACCTAGGCTCCACATTGTTTTGATCTAGCTTCATATTCCCACAATCAATTGTATAAGGTAGTTGGCATCACATAAGTTTCTTACAACCCAGTTAGGTCCTAAACTCCACACTACATTGAATGGAATACATGTTTCACTAAATAGACCATATTTTTATATGTTCCATGGAAAGCAGAGGTGGGGATAAACATAATGAATGTTATCACTTTTCAAGATTTGATTCCCGTTTCACATAATCTAAACACCATGTTGAAGGAGATGAAGTAGTGTTATTTAAAATACCTAAGAAGTTACAATGTAGACCAAATTGGTATCCAAGTCTCCAATAGTGACCAACCTAACCCAACATGAAAACCAAGAAACATTTTGCAAACACACAAACATAGAAAAATAGAGATAAAGCAAAGAAAATAATGGAAAGACAAATGCATACCATGTTTTTTGTAGGTCAAAAATAGAATAGTAGTATCACAGGGTGCATATATTTCACAATTCTTAACCACCACAATAATTATTAAAACGACATGATATATGTATACTAATACTATCATGAATTTCTAGTATATTGCAAACTGATACTGATATATGTATATTGAGTGGGGAGATTCACCATTGAAATTAATTTATATGGACATTGTAATTTTGAATGGTCATATGTGAAAATGGTGTCCAAAAATCTAACATAGCTTACTAAGAGTCATATAGAACCGGTTCACTAGCATGAAGGAGAGAAAGGAAAATCTAATTAAGATAAAAAGTTGAAAAGGATAAAATAATCATGGGTGACAATGTTTAATAATTCTATTAGTGATACTTTGTTTCAAATTTTTTATTATTGGAACTTTAGAGATAACAAAGGACTTATTAACCAAAAAAATTAACTAAAGACTTACATACAAGCAAGAAGGGAACTATGATACTACATGGCATTGTTTTTTAACCTATTAATTAAGGGATTTCATGATTGATGAAGCCCTATACCTCCATTCGAATTAAAATTTTGGGTATGTCAACTAATGTCAATGGATTCCCTCAACTTTCATTTTTGATAATGGTTTTTAACTACAAGAACCTTCATCTAATCAATACAAATGGAATGCTTGGTTTTGAGGAAGTGTTCAGTGAAGGTCAATTTTTCTAAGTTCTCTAGTCTTATATCCATTGCATGTTCTTTGGTCCTAGTTTGGATGGATATCCCTACTTTTATAATATATAGAATACCATAGGAATACTTTATTTTATAAAACCATGCTCTTTGACCATGGTCCAATCTAGGCTTTGACTGGTTTTAAAGATCGTCTGAGTTTTTTATAGGTATGAAGGTGGTGGAGATGTTTTTGTATTTCAAAGTACTAGAAATATTATTAAGATTTATCCCAAAAATGATTAAAAATGACAAAAAAGAGTGCAAATTTTAATGAAAGAAAGAAACAATATTAACTCTCATGGAGCAAAAAAAAAAAAAGATAGATTTTAAAGTGGAAATCCAAACGTATCATAGAAAAACCCATGTAATCTTATTATAAAGCTTGATACCAAAATCTCCATAAGTACAACATCAAATCTAGAGCATAGGGGAAGAAGAAAGAGAGCCAGAGATTCTAGTGAGAAAAAGAAGAGAGGAGAATTCTTTTATAGAGCTAGATGAGGAAAATAGAAGTTACATAGGACCCCGTTATGACCTTACAAGCCCTCCAAGTGTGTGCCACTTGTGTCCTAATTCGTTACAAAGAGAAATGAGGTGTATGTCATGTGGGGAAGGGAGAGTTACATGCAAGTAACTCTAAATCCAACAAGTAGATTAGGGAGGTGAGTGACACCTCATAAAGGTAAAAATAAAATGTATTTATGAATATAATAAATGCACACATAACTAAGACTTAGGAAAAACTTATAAACCTATATAAAGGACCCAAAAATAAAGTTAATTCTCAAACACTCCCCCTTAACTACAAATGTGGAGAGAATATTTTATAAATAAAGAAGAGACTTAAAATTACATAATACTCTCCCTTAATAGAAACTTCCTTCAAGAGAAATTACAAAAGATTTGAGAGAAGAAAGAAGAGAAGGTGCTGCCAAAAGTTACAAGGAAGCAAGTGTGATCACTAAAATTCTTAAAGAATCATTTTTGGACAAGCTGGTCAATCCACTATGGAACAAAGACTATCTAAAAAGAGTAATAATCCACAAAACCCTGCAAAATAAATAACATAACACCAATCTTTTAAGTTAAGTAACCATTCTGTAAAAAATACAATCTACATACATAGTGTAATAAAGTAGATGTAAAAGCAATTTGAGCAAATATAACTTCCATCATAAAATGTGTTAACCTGCATGAAAAAAGTTAGTCATAAAAACTCTAAATAAAGCATATAACCTTTGAAACAAAAAGCAAAAAATGCATACAAGATTGATTTTATTTCAAAATAAAGACAAAGAAGACGTGTCACTTAGAAAACATATTTTGAGTGAAACATAAGAAGAATTATCACAAGAAGACATATCAATGTCTATAGAAGATTCATTTTTTTAGGAATCCAAACAATTTTAGTCTTATAAGTAAGAAATTTAGTCATTTTCCAACAATGTAAAATATTGTGCATAGATTTAGCACAAGATTTACATGGGTGTAATTTTCAACAGTGAAATATATGATGCCTTTATTTTTCACAATGCATATAAGGTTTAGCAGTTTTAACCAAAGTATGAGTATTAGAAGTAGTATAATCAAAAGAAGTTATATTATAAGTCCTATAAGAAGGACAATAAGATTATGATTTTACATCAGAAGCATGTGAATCAGTAGAATCAATATAAGTGAGACCTTTAGAATTTGCATTAGAAACAGGCAAAAGAGATTCGAGAATACCATCTTGATATTTACCAAGTGCACCACTCGAAGAACCCATATTTTGCATGATGTTTAGGCCAGCGTTTGTAAGAGAAGTGTTCAAAGACATTTTAGGTGTTTCATAAGTACAAGAAAATTCACTATGATTAAAACTACTGTCATGTGCTAAAAACATCAATTTTTCATTTAGAACGTCACTAGAAGATAGTATATTATCAATTTTATTTTGAAAATCATTTTGAAGTGTATTAATAGAATGATGCAAATAAGTAATAGTGATATTTTGAATTACAATTTGTTCTTTAAGAACAATTATGTCTTCATCTCACACAATTTGCTTAGTTTTTCAAAAAACAAATAAAATAGTCAAGTTAAGGCCCATAAAAACAAAAGAAATATATTTCGTTAGTATTGAAAAAAAAATTAATTATTACAAACATAAATTAATTCAATGAACACTTTAAAAAAAAAGTCCAATGTTAAATATTTGCAAAGATTAAATATGATTTAAATATGAATAAAAAAAGTTTGATATGGTCTTTAACATTGTAAATGAGATAAACTTTTTCATTTTGAGATAAAATAAATAAAGGTTAAAGAAAAAGCCACGAAACTCAAGTTTTGATTATTATTATTATAAATATTTTTGGGTTTGTGGATGTGAAAATTTTGAATATTTGTGTTTGAATGTTTATCACATGACGATGGATGTTATTTAAATATTGTAAACATCTTTTGATTATATTCGTTATTTGGATTCAGAGTTTGTTGTCATTACCTAGAGCATGTGGCCACCATTGAGTTTATTGGTTGTTTGAGGCTAGGTTGAATTTTTTATTTCAATCATCTATGAAATATATTAGATATGTGGTGTATAATATATGTTAACAAAGTAGTGCAAAATGTCTTTCAATAGTGTAGCGATTTATAGTCAAATTTGGGAAATTACTTGTCAACAATAGGTGAGTTGACCTCTAAATCATATTTATAACCTAAAATTTTTAGTAACCTAGTGCTCTTTCTAGGTTAAAAAAATAGCCAAATCCATATTTCAAAAAATAAAATATTTGTGAATTAACGAAAATTCACCACTAAAAAACCCTATTTGGTAGGTAATTATTTGTTTATATTTTTTCTTGTAGATTTCATAAGGACATTTGCCCAAATTCATAGATGATGGGGATTCAAATGATGGTCACTACCAAAATGCCAACCAAACCAAGAGTTTCAGTTTTTGTTCATTCATTCCTATATTTTAACATATTATTGATTGATTGGGCTATCAAGATTTATTAATTAAGCTTAGGATGTTATTGGTGTTTCTATTAAGACTTTTGGGTTGTTTTGTCATTTGTGGTCAATGTTGTTAGATATATGACAATAAAGTTAAATTTTGAATTCCTTTGTAGTTTGATTTGTATCTCACATCACGACAACGAGAATGGAGAGGCAATATGCCTATCCCTCGTACCCCCTGCCCACTATTTGCCATATGAGGGTTTGGGGGGACGATTTTATAGAATTGATAAAGCTTGATATCTTGAAATGTGGATGTTTATTTAGCTTGCTATGGTTTTACCACATAAATATGGTGTTCTGTCTCTTGCATATTTATTTTTCTTTGTTGTAGAGTGTGGTTTTGTAACAAATATTTCATCTCTCTCTCCTCCCCTCCCTGTTCAATGGATTTTTAAGATGTTCCCTAAAAATGTACACAATAAGGTTTTGGGGCACTAAAAATGTACATTGTACAATTTTGGGGTGGGCCTTTGTGACCCTTATTTTGGATCACTTGTATTATGTATCTCTAATTTATCAACATTTTCCACCCATTGTGTATGACTTACTCGCAAATATAATCATAATTTAAATATGCCCTGTATACTTTAATGAAAAGTATTAATAAAATTCATTTTCTAATATGTAAAAAATAGTGAACATATATATGTATATATCCAAACCGATACTATAGATTTCGTTTTTCACTAATTTCTAATACCCAGTGTACTTTTTAACTAATGAAAATATATAAATGGTCTGCGTCGTTTTTTTACAGCCAGAAAATTTGAGATCAAGTGTCGGCATCTTGACTGAGTTCGTTTAATGAATAGGTAGATTCATTGAAAAATGGGGAGTTAATTTATAAAAACTCGTTGACCGTTAAAATTTTCTAACAGAAAATAATAAATGACACTTCCGAAAGGACGCCCCGTAAAAATTAAACACAGCACGGCAAGTGGAGAATACGTAAAACGCCAAGTTGGATGAAATTGTGAGGGTCAAGTGAAAACATTAAATGCAGGAAGAGCAGGCACATCAAAGGCACTTGGTGTCAAAATGTTGAGGTTAGGGTGTGCCAATTTATTTTCATTAACATGAGATAATTATATGAATTTTGAAGATGTTTATTTTTTTTAAATGTTTTATTTTTTTTCATAGGATTATGGAAAACATTTATGTTTTGTGTATAGCTATTTGTTATGATATAAAAAATGCATGTTTAAAATATGCATATATTGTTTATGGTTAGCAAAAATAAGTGAGAATTTTTAATTCAGCGCAAATAATGATGGTATAAAATAGAACATTTTATACTATGTATCTCTTCTTCATGGTGTTATAACTCTTTTTTATTAGAATGTAGAGAATGTGTTTCGTGAAATCACACAAAAAATCATTCGATGGCTATCCTTTATGTCCCTTTAGACTTTTATGAATCCCATGTTATGTTTTATTGATGGTATCAGAAGGAATTATTTTTTAATATGACACATGCTATGACATTTGAAGCAATGAAACATAACTTTCTTCCACATCAATCCGTTGAGACCAAATCCTACATTACAATATGAGGTTAACTACCGCTAGGATTCCTTCATCCAAATGTAAGTAAACACAAATATTTTCATAGGAAGCCAACATACCATCTTTGGTGGTCAAATATATTTGAATGAAACCACACAAGAGCTCTCTTAACTCAAATAGGTATTCAATTCCTCATTACTCCACCAATAACACATATAGTTTGACTTAGAGAGAGTAGTGGCCAAGCTTGGAGTTTATTGCATCAAAATTACAGATCCATTGTTGAAGCCATAACCTAGCCCACTTCAAAATCCATGGACCCTATTATTATTGTTGTTGTTTTTGTTGTTGAGAGCTACAAGGAACCCCTTAGGAATTAATTTCACTTCAAATATATGATTCTTTACCTATAGTTCCACTACCCCATATGTAAGCCATTTTCCAATAATCTCCTTTTCCGCCAAAGACCTAATATTTTCCACAATGTTGGGGGTGTCCACCATCAAAATATTCTTAAGGATTTATAGAATGCCTTCTGTTTGACCCTCTAAACCATCCCTACTAGTGATTTTTGAATGTCCCCCCAATGCAATCCTATTGGCTCTAGTTGTCACTATGGGCAGGCTCTTCCCATGCTTCCAAAAATAAATCCCCAACTTTCTGGCATATTTTTCCTAGATAGAGAAAACTTACCATCCACTTTACCACTTTTTTCACCATCAATCTTCTTACCCTTAGCTCCCTTTCCCAATTTTTAGTGTTGTCTTGAACTAGATTCTTTGTCTCGCTCCAAACCCCTCACCACTCTTATCTTCATACTCAAATGAACTCTACCAATCTCCCTATGAATTTCTTTCTCCACTCCTTTTCTTTCCTTCACTATTATTTGCTTTCTGATCACTCTCTGACATTTTTTTATACCACCAGTTCTAAGATGATATCTTACTATGTTAGACATCGATTTTTTTATTTCCTATTTGTAAATTACGCATCTAATAATTTAATTTTGAAATATGTGTTTCACATGTTCATATGACATCTCAAAAGGGGGGCATATATTCCACTTTTTTTATTTTCAAACTTTAGGACCTAAGACATTTCTATATTATCTTTCTTCTTTGAATGAAGGTGATAACATGTTGAGTTTTCCAAGACGTGACAAATGCATGACACTTTTTTATGCCACTGGATATATTTAGGACATTTCCTAACACTAATATTTTCATAATATGTCAAATTTATTTAGCTTTGATTTTTTTCACTAAAAGTTGTACCAAAAACTGCATGCAAGATTTGGAATGGTGTTTGAGACTAAGATTTTTACATATGCATTATTATTTTCTATAGATTAAGAGATGCAAGGAGCTCAAATAGGGGTGCCCTCATATTTTACAACAAAACTAAGTGCATCATATTTGATTTGTCTTTTCTAGATTTCAGCAGGTTATTTTGGTAGGTAATTATCTATGTTTCCTTTTTCTTGCAGATTTCGTAGGGATATTTACCCAAATTCATAGATGTTGGGGATTCATATGATGGTCACTACAAAATTGCCATCCAAACTAGGGGTATCAATTTGTGTTATTCTATTCCTAGATTTCAATAGATTATTTGTTGATTGGGCACTAATCCACATGCACATGTCATTCGTAGGTCTACAAGAGTTTGGAGTTTCTATAAGAGCACTATAATTGCTATGGGAGCTTTGAGAGTGCATAATTTTTTGTATTGAGCGCTCTACCTAACCCCGATTTATGTTTTTTTTATTTTTGATATGTATGCTCTCACATAGATCAGAGTAAGACATTATGTAACCACCTCATTTTATTAATAGGGTAGTCATAAAATTGCATTACCTTAGGGTTTGTATGTTTATGGCTTAGTAATTAAGCTTATTTTGTTATTGGTGTGTTTGTTAAGTTTTTTGGGTCGTTTTGTCACATGTGATCAATGTTTCCCCTCTCTTTCCTTGCCTTCCTTTCCCTGGGTTTCTAAGACTTTTCCTAAAAATGTACACTATATGGTTTTGGGGCACTAGAAATGTAGTTGAGTTCTGAGACAGACCTTTGTAGCGCTTATTTTGGGTCTCTCAGGTTATGTGTGCTTGATTTATCAGTGTTTTCTATCTATTGTGTGTCAACTTGCTCGCTAATATGGTCCTAATTTGAATATGACCCGAATAATTGAATAAAAAGTATTAATTTAAGATTCATTTTTTTCAATAAAAATGGATATAATTTAATATAAACAATAGTTTAAAATAAAAAAGCTTCATTATAATAATTGGTATCATTTTAAATATGAAAAACTATTACTTAATCTATTTTCTTCTCCTTATATTTTAAAAGTTATCTTTTTCTAAAATTTATATATATATATAATATTTTTTCAAAATAAATATTATATATTCATATTTATTTTGAAAATATATTAATTAACAATCTTAATAAATTCCTTTAAAATTAAAAACTATATTTTTATTAGTTAAAAAGTACATTAAAGAACGCCGAGAAAATTTGAGATTAAGATTCATTTAAAAATCAGGGGTCGAGAAGAAACGTTAATTTATGAAAGGGACGTAAGAATTAAATTAATTTTACTCTCTAGTTGGATGAAATTAATGTTAAATGCTTTGAAATTAATGTTAAATGCTTCTAAATTAACGTTAAATGCACACTTTGTCATTGTCACTTAGATTATCAAAGAACTTTATTTACTCACTTGGACACATCCATGACATCATTGATAACTCTCTAACAATTTTTCCCTTTGTCATTGATGTCAACACCCATCATATAACAATATATAACTCGCCTTATTTCTCTCTCTTCAAGCACTCCCAAGCTCATGCAATTTCTCCCCCTTTGACATAATGACAAAGTGGGCACCAACTAATCCCGAGGACTTGAAAATAATACCAATAGTAGCAGACCATTTTATAAATATACTATAAAATCCTCCTTACCTTAAGCCTACCTCTTCTTGTCTTGACAAATTCCTCTTCTTCCATGCCAACATTCTCTTCAACCAAGCACTGCAATCAATGAAGAAAGAACACACACAACACTGAAATATGATGGAAATCACTAAGAAACATCTGAGAGGGGCTCCCCCTAATATCTTTGAGCGATTTCATATCTTAGATCATCTTCATAGCTCCACACACCATGAAGAACCACCATATAGGCTTACTAGCCTTCTCTCTTAAACCACCTCAATGACCATCAACAGAACTTCATGCCACACATCAAATAGGAGACATGCACTAAACCAACTTGAGAAATCACAATGAAATAATAATGCCTTGATCTTTTGGATAAATTGACCAAAAGACACTCTTCTTCACAATAGGCCTATCTAGCCTCCTTAGTCCTACATGTAACTTGCAAAGCCCATTATTTTTAGTATACACATCTTCAAGATATAAAACTTCATACTTGGATCACTCTCATATGCCCCCTTAGACACACCAATTTCCATAAACTAGTTCATCCTCTGCAACACACTTCTTTCACAAACTAACGTGCCAATTAGGCCTCCATCTTGACAAAAACAAGAATAATTTAAAAACCACAAACCTTCAAATCTCTATGAATCTTGTCTTGACAACCCATTTGGCCCATTCAAAAACTTAATAAGTCTCAAATCTCAACTCACAAGGCAAGACACTTTTATAGAAGATCCCAAAACCCTAGAATATCATAACAAACAAGGTCAACATAGCATCTTCCAGTCTATGCACACTCCTAAAACTTATTACACACCTAAAGACACCCATCACACACTTCTGGACCAAAATTTGAGATTCCACACATTTGGGAACCCATTTTAGGACTTGAAAACTCTTAAGCACATACTGGGAAACCCAAGAGCAAACAAAAATCTCCAATTTGACTTCAATATCCCTTCAGACCATAAAACCATATGGATCATGATAGAATAAGGTCAACAAACCTTTCTATGCAAAAATATCATCTTGACAAAACACAAATCCTATTTTTCCACTTGAAAACCTTTAATCTGCCCCTACAGACTGACCGAGTAAAAATATGCATCACTCTAACATCTCTTCTACTTAGACATACCTAATCCAACTAAAAACACTCATCTTTACCCTTCTAAGACCATCTGAATAACACCATGACAACACTTGCTTCTTCACTTGAAAGGAGTCTCTTAAGAAGCATAGATAGAGACATCATTTACACCACAATGCTCTTTAGAACAAAGTGAAGCGATGAGTGGGCCACACATCCTTAGTCACCACTAGAATCCTCTTATAGATATAAGAATCCTTTATATTATTTTCCTTTTTCTTAGTCTGAACTATGACAACTGGTTCCTTTTCTATATCACTATCTTTCTCTTCTAAGATAGAATTGACAACACATGGAGAAACTATGGAATTTTGACATACCTTTTCATTTGAAGAATCCACTTTGTAGTTAGGAACCTCATCACTAGACACTAATAATTGATGTTCTTTGTATGATACATGCTCAACAATGGTAGTATGTTCACTTGGATCCATACACATCTCAGGACTAGCCTCAACCAATACCTTGGTCTTCTTCTTGAGCTTGGTCTCTTCATTCTCAACATGAGCAGACAATGAGAGCCTTTTACACTCTTCAACTTCTAAAGCATTCTTGACCATAACAAATATATTACTTGGACTTAAAGACTCATCATGACTCACCTTTTGTTTCCATGAGCTAACTTACCTTTTTTCCTTGCATTATTAGAACCTGAGTGAACTTATTTTGCCTTAATGGACTTTACTTGCATAATCTAGCAATGTGACCTCTCTATTCATACTTGTAACAAACCATTCTCCTTGATGGAAACTTACCTTGTCTTACCTTGTTTGATTAATGTTTTGCAAAGTGTCCCACATCATGATAGTTGAAGCACTCAACCTTGCTCACACCTTTTGACTAATTACCCTAATCATAGTTCCAAAGAAATTAATTTATAAAAGGTCTTCTACATTCTCTAGATCTATGTCCAAACTGATTACAAGAAAAACAATAACCATTAAAATTCACATACCTCATGGCATTTGGCTGTCTGATCTGATTTTTCTTCATTATACTAGTACCTTCATTCATTATCTGATGATTTGTCTTCAAATTATGATTGTTCTTGTTCATAATAATTTTTTAGGCTATCTTCCTGGCTATTTAATAGATCTCTATTTTTCTTTAGCTGAATAATATTATTATTTTCGAGCTCTTACATTTGGTTTCAGAGTAAGGGGATCGAGGAGCCTAGGAGGAAGTTGAGCACTCTCTAAGCTCAATAAACAAGCAAAGAAGAAGCCATAGAAGAGAAATTGAGAAGTCCACTACTCACATTCTCTTTAATGTAAAAGGTTATTCTATCTTTGCATTCATTTTCCCAATGTAATATATTGAGTCAGATCAACCAAATTTTTTTGGTGCTAATAATATTTATTGAGGTTTCTATCAATATCTTACATCTAATAGTGATAAGATCTGAGGATTTTGAAATGTATTACAAGATTTTCACAAAGAAAACATGCATAAGTCATAAGCATTGAGCCAAGAGCCTTGTTGAGATATTTGCCACCTCTTAGTCCAAATCTTCAAATCAATTCGTTGGGCGTGTAAGTGGAGTGGCATTTTAAAAATAATCAATGGGATATTTTGAAAGATGTGAATCATCTACCAAATAGATCATTTTCATACCATAGATTGGTGTTGGAAATTGGCATTTTAAGTGTGATTTTATATCTACCAAAACCTGAAACATTGATATAAGATGTTATATCCATAGGTTGGTAGTTATTCTTTATTTGCATCATATAAATTTTTTAAACCTCAAAACCACTCTTTAAATCCTCAAATCCACCCATGAATTAATTTCTTTGCTATAATTTTTTTTCCAAAGCCGCCATTTATCAAACCCGTGGTATTGCCTAGGCTAGTGGTTTTGTCTTCTAATCAGCAATTTACAACCTTTAACTATCATTTTTGTCTTATTAAATATGTATTAATGCATAGGTGAGTTGGTAAGAATTATTTTTAGCCAAGGAGAGGTTGCAGGTTCAAATCCCCTAAAAAAAAATTTAGCAATCCCTCTAAATTTTGCAATTCTACTAGTTTGAGTTATAACTAGCTAAATTTAGTTTAAAATGTATTAAAACAAAAAATAAATTAAAAAAGGGGAAAAGACAAAGTGTGTGTGTGTGTGTGTGTGTGTGTGTGTGTGTGTGTGTGTGTGTGTGTGTGTGTGTGTGTGTGTGTGTATAGCTAAAAAGAGGCCAAAGAGCCCAAAATGAAAAAAAATAAGTGTTTTTCATTTTTTGAAAAGCATTGTAATCTTTTCTTTGCAAAAAATAAGTGTTTTTTCATTTTTTGAAAAGCATTGTAATTTTTTCTTTGCAAAATATTGTAATTGTTTTACATATTTTCACAAAATCATGAGTTTTTAAATTCAATCATAGTGTTAGCTACAAGTGGTGCCTCTGACTCATGTTTATGGGTAAATTCATCGTGCTTGAATTACTACATCCATAGCCTAACATAGTTATAGCAATGACGTCTAGGAATCATCCCTTTAAATCATCAGGGAGAAATAAGGACCCCTACACTCATTTCCATCCCTTCATCTACCCTTTCATTTCAATCGAAGGGCATAAATCCTGACTAGTGGTATTTTCAAATATATAGCAAATTTACGCATGCGTATGTGAGAATCCATCTAAGCAGGTGCTAATGATTGAATGAACCCTTTTTAATACTCTCTAAGTACCACATACTAGACTCTTTCACACATATTTATGCTTCTTTCATGTACTGCAAGGTATACAAAATGGGTCAACTTCTTCCATATATTGATAGGTATGAAGGAAGGGTGCATATAAAGAAAGGTCTTATATAATGGACTAACAATATATATAAAGGGATACCTTAATACCTAGAGTGATAAGGAACTAATCCATTACCTTTGGTCAACTTCTACACAATGGGAAAAAATTAGCCAAAATTCTTTTTGCCAGACTCACAGCTTTTTTGTAGTGACAATTATGCTGCTTGGAAAACTAAAATTAGGACACAGTTAAAATTTGAAGACATTTGACTTATTGTTAATCATACTCTTACCTAACGTGCTACTGATGTTGATCATTAGAATAAATTTGACAAATCCAATCAAAATTCAAAGTTGATAATCATGTTCAGAGTATCAGATGAGGTACAATCTCCTATCCATGAGGCCACAAAAACAAAAGACACCTAGCATAAGCTCCAAACAATTTATGAGGGAAAAAATGAAGAAACCATTCTTCATTTATAGAGTTAACTTCATTCCCTCAAATTGAATTCCAGTGAAAAAATGGAAGCTTTTCTTCATCATGTTACAACCCTGAGGGCCTCACTCCAAGCATTGGGTGAAATAATGTTAGAAGCATCTCTTGCACCTATTGTCTTGAGAGTAATACCACCATCCTAAAAGATATTTATGACTACTTTGATAATCACATCACAAAAACCATCTTTTGATAAGTTGGTAAACATGTAGCAGTAGGAAGAGTCTATGCATACAAAAGAAGAAGCATTAGAAGAACATGTTCTTGCATCTAATCAATAGAAAGGAAAGAAGTAAATCAAGTCTTCTAAACCAAATCAAGGTCAATAACATAATTCATAGTGGGATAAAAAATATAAAGTTTTTATTTTAAATGGAAAAATAGGTCGTGAGCTACATAATTATTGGTATAACTCATTTACACAAGGCTCTTCAATCAACAAGAAGCCCAGTCACCAAAAATCATCTCATCTACATAAAGGACAAGGATAAAATAAAGGGTATTGGAAGAAGAAATCCAATCAGCAAGGAAACATTTCTAAATAGGAAGACACCCACTTCGATGAGGACTTCCCATATGTTACATAGTCTCATGATGAATCAACATCACAATGTTTTATTTGGTATGTTGACTTAGGTGCAACTTGACATATGACTAGAAGACAAGATTGGTTCTACATCATGAATGAGACTTCCTAAAAAAACCATGTCTCTTCAGGTGATAACTCATCCTATCGAGTTCAAGGCATTGGTAATATTTCCTTATCACTTGGATGACATGATTGTAAAATCTCAGATGTCTTCTACATCCTAGGACTCACAAAGAATCTTTTATCAATCAGTTAACTACTTGACCAAAATCTCAAGGTTGAATTTGATTATAAAAGTGTCAAAAAGATGTGTTTGATCAAAGATACATCAAAATTCTCAAGAATTGTTGCATGAGCCTTAGGATTTGGAAAAATGTTCCAACTTAACTTTATTCTATCAAACAATCAAGCACTTGTAGTTTGGGCTTTAGAATCAACCAATGTATGGCATCATAAATATGGTCATGTCAGTTTTGGATACCTAAAAAAACTTAACAATCGGAACATGGTTTGTGGACTTCTGCAGTTGAAGAATAATATAGATCTTTGCACTGGTTATCTAGTGAAACATCAAACATCTTTTGGTCAAAGTTCCTCAAAAGCATCTGGTAAGATTGATCTAGTGCATACTGATCTTTATGTCCCCATGAGATCTAGTCACTATGGGTTTAAATATTTCATGCTATTTATTGATGACTAATCATGTAAGATGCGGGTCTACTATCTAAAGATTAAATACCAAGCCTACAATACTTTCAAAGAGTTCAAAACCATAGTTGAAACTGAAACTAGTTAAAAAATCAATGCTCTCTGCTTAGATCGAGGGGAAGAATTCACCAGTAAAGATTTTTTTTGCTTATGTTAAAGAGCATGGCATTCATTGATAAATGACTCCACCATACACTCCATAATAGAATGTTGTTGCAGAATGGAAAAACCGTACTATCATAGAAATAGTGTATAAGATGATTGAAGATTTAGGTTTGGCACACACATATTGGGTAGAAGTAGTGAAAACAATAGTTTATCTATTGAATAGGTCACCCATTTCTACTCTTCATAATATGACTCCACACGAATCCTGGATAGGGTATAAACCTTCCATTACTCATAGACTTATATGCATGTTCCTAGAAAGAAGATAAAAAAACTCGATACCATATCCATGCCTCATATCTTCTTAAGGTACAATGAAGATTCATTAGCCTAAAAATTTATGGACCCAAAAACAAAGAAGATCTCCATCAACAAGGATGTGGAGTTTTATGAGAAAATCAAAACTAATTTCCCTATCATAAACTCACATGATTTAGTAATCAGACCTCTAGAAAATTTAGAAGGTCATAACCACACTAAAGGTAACAATGATGATGAGGATGATCAATCAATTAATGTAGATCAACCCACAAAAATAGTGCATTGTATGCCTAAATGGTATATAAGTAAATTAAGATATGCTAAACTAGATAGAGTTTCAGACACATTAATTACTAGACTAAGGACTCATAGTATGACCCAAGACAAGATCAATTTGGTCCTAATGAGCACAGTTGTAGAATCAGTAGAGCCCTTGACAATTTAGGAAGCCCTAGAGTCTAAACCTTGGAAGGATTCTATGGATACAAAATATCAATCACTGATGAAACACAAAACATGGCATCTTGTAAATCTTCCACTAGGGAAGAAGCCAATCAACTGTAAATGGATCTACACAACAAAATACAATGTAGATGGTAGTATTGACAAACACAAGGCATGATTCATAGCTAAGGGTTATGCATAGAAGGAAGGCATAGATTATGAGGAGACATTTGATCCTACGACCAAGATCTAAACAATAAGAATGATATTTGCTCTAGCTGCATAATTTGGATGGAAGATCCACCAAATATATGTAAAAAGTGCCTTTCTCAATGGAGATCTACAAGAAGTTTACATGACACAACTAGAAGGTTTTATCTCACCTGTTAATGAAGAAAAAGAATGTAAACTCATAAAATATCTATATGGTCTCAAATAGGCTCCCCAAGCCTACTACATGAAGATCGATGAACATCTCATCCAACACGGATTCTAGAGGTGTCCCTGTGATCCAAAACTCTACCTAAAACAAGGAGATATTGTAATTATTGTAGTATATGTCGATGATCTATTCATCACTAGAATTTTAGTGGAGATGATAGATGAAACCAAGAAAGTTCTTAAGCGATCATTTGATATGATAGATCTCAGGATTCTACACTATTATCTTCGATTAGAAGTATGGCTAAAGAAACACAACATTTTTGTCTCCCAGAGCAATATATCAAAACAACGATCGATAAATTCAAGATGATGGACAATAATCTAATTGATACACCTATGGAGAGAAGGCTTCAATTGTCTTGTACAGATCCATCACCATAAGTAAATACAATTCTCTATTAACAGTTGCTTGCAAGTCTTTTTTACTTAACATATACTAGGACAAACATTAGCTATGCATTTAGTTATCTTTCAAGGTTCATGCAAGAGCCAAAGATGTCTCACTAAAAAGAAGTAAAGTGAATACTATGATATATCAAGGGTATAATGTACTTCAACCTATAATATAAGAAGAATGACAATTTATTCTTGATAGGATATTTTGACTTAGATCATGTAGGAAATATTGATGATATAAAATCCACTTTTGAATATGTGTTCTTTTTAGGATCTCGTCCTATATCCTGGGGGACTAAGAAATAAAACTTTATTTCTTGATCTTCCACTAAAGTATAATATTATGTTATAGGAGGAGCTGTCTACGAAGTGATATGGATACGTTGCATACTGGAAGGATTGGGAGTACCGAAAAAGACACCTACCATCTTATATTGTGAGAATGAGGGTGTTCTCAAACTTGTTCATAATCCAATCTTTCATGAATACACAAAACACATTGATGTGGATGTTCATTTCATTCACAAACATGTACAATAACACAACATCTAGCTTCAATATTTTCTGATAGAAGAACAACATGTAGATGTCTTCACCAAGTCACTTGAACGTGATAAATTTGAGGCATTTAGAGAATTTCTCTCCTATTCACTTCAAGCTATGCTGAATTAAGGGGGAGAATGTTAGATTATTCAACAATTAATTCACCATAGGTATATTATTATTTAGTTGTTTTATTTTTATACCCATGTGTTTATTCTGGGTTCTTTGTTAATGCACCATCTTATTTCTTAGCAGGTTATTTAGGCTATCTTCATGGCTATTTAACAGCTCTTTGTAATAATTTTTCTTTAGCTAAATAATATTAGTATTTTTGAGCACTTAACTCTTCATCATCATCTGAATCACTATAAATAGACCCTTTTTGATGCGAGAAACTACCTTCCTTAGCCATGAATATATCTTCATCTTCAACATGACCATCATCTTGATGATCACACTCTGAGTCACTAACATCACTCTTATTTGATGAGTTGTAATATTATTTGGTGTAGAGACTCTTATTGTCCTTGAAATACTTCTTGTTATCAAACCTTCTGAATCCCTTTTTGCTTTTATCAGACCTAAATGATCTCTTACCATCATCATGAATTTGATCATTCTCTAAGGGGTAGTTTACCCTTATACTTGCCTTAACCTATTTTTAATTTTCTTGAAATCAAAGAAATTAGTTCATCCTCATATATCAAAAATGTCATCCTCTTTGGGTTTATTATCTTGGAACTTCTTCTTTGGATTCTTCTCCATCTTGAATGTTGCTTCCTTCTTTGGTGGTATATCATCATCCTTCCTCATCTCATAGGTAGTAAATGTGTCATGTAATTGATCCATCTTCAACTGAGTAAGATCATGAATTTCTTCTATGGTAGATAATTTTGTATCAAACTTGGGGGATAGAGACCTTAATACCTTTTGAAAAATTGTAGCATCTTTAATATTCTCTCTAATACCTCTGATGATATTCAAAATCTCATCAACTCTCTATAGAAAGGATGCCACAAAATCTTCTCCATTTATCTTGAGACTTTCAAATTTCCTTTTGTGAGTCTACAACTTAGCAAGCTTAACCTTTGAATCTCCTTGATAAATTATTTACATATTATCCCATATTTCTTTAGAAAATTTACAATGGATTACCTTGGTGTATTTAGTCTCTGAAAGACCACAAGTGATAGCAATCATTGCCTTAGAATTGTTCTCAAAAAAAAATTTATCTGCAACACTAGATGGAGGAGTATTAGGAACAACACAACCATCCACAATAGATTTCCATACATCAAACCTTCAGGACATAATGTATGTCCTCATATTTTTACTCTAAAAAGCATAATTGGATCAATTGAACATCAATTCTTGCTTAGTAGAGAAACCTCTATGATGACTACCGATATTGTACCTTAGATCACATTCAAGTTGTTAAGTGTTTACCAAAGGACCTGCTATGATATCAATTATTAGAGACATAATAATTGAGAGTAGGGGTGAATCGGTGAGACTAAATATTTTAATCTCAATTCCAATGCTTTCAAACTATTTAAACAAACATCATATGTAAACTTGATCAAACAACATTAACAAAAGAGCTCATTTATTCAATGCATACACGAGATCAAACACAAAACACATAGTTCCTATGGGAAACCCTCACGGGGAATAAAAACCACTCTCAAACCTGAAACACATGGCCTAATTATCCTATAATAAATTACAAACAAGATACTAATCAATTCTTTTATACCAAAAACCTTGATCAAGTCCTTTAGATCAAAGGTCATTAGTGAAACACCTATTTCACAAGGAGCAACTTCCCATAAAGAAGATCAAGTCCTTTAGACCATTATTTAAGTAAACACCTCCACCTTAGAATAGATGTCTTCAACACTTGATGATGGATCTTTGTTTATCTAACCCCTTCACAAATTCTCTCTATCTCATATAGGCCTCTCACATAGGCATGCCATAATTTCTCTCCCTCTTCACTCAAACTATCCTCATATGCACATGTAGACATCTTCACATATATTCAACTTATAAGAGCACTATTTGGGCATCATAAATATGAACTAAAATTCATACACATAGTCCTTAATCTTCTCATCTCACTAACTCATTAACTGGGCACTCTACCTCTCCTTCACTCCATAACTCTCACATACACCTTGCACTAGTCTCTCACTCATGTCTTCCACAAATCTTATCCAAAAGTCTAGAAACCAACACATTTGGTTTCACCAATTATAGAGAAATAATGAATAAAAAATATCAGAATATTTCTTTGTCAGCCACAAAACATGTCTTCACCCTTAAGGCATCTCACATGGGTCACACTTAAGCACAATCCACTTTCAAATAGGCCTAAATCACTTTTAGGTCCTATGAAAAACCCGTTCATCTCTTCGACACTTAGCTGATAAAATTAAGAACATAAGAACCCTTTCCAAATGCATGGATCCATTCCATAGATATTTAGGTCCTCCTTAAGTTCCAACAATCATCATAGTACCCTTATGCTTAAGCACAATTCACTCAAACAACATTATGTGCACACAGTCACCATGAACGAATACACAGTCACTTTATAAACCTTTGTTCATACTCCATATGATTGATCAAACCTTAATGATACATACAGAGCATCCTCATGGAGTCTAAACATTCTCCAATAGCTAATTCATCATGAGACATCGAAATAATGTCAACACAAGCTCAAACATCCTTCCTAGTTTACTTGCATAATATGCACAAACACATAGTCAATTTTGAACCTTTATAACTTTGAGTTTATACATAATTAGACCTTCAAATTTATATTCTTAGATGTGCCTTGGATTCCTCTACAAATTATCTTTTAACTACATGGTTAAATTTTACCTGGATCAAAAGTTATGGTCCAAAAATAAGACACTAATCATTTCATCGTAAATTCAAATATTCAAATGCATATAGTCATAGTTAAACTTCAAACACTATGCTTGCATCTTGTGTCCTTGCTGCTTCAAATTGATCATACACCATTAATCTCATTTGATATTTAATGCATATAGTGCCAATTTCTAAATGTTAAACTTTGAACATGTTGATCTCATCTCGTGCAATCTAGTAACTTTGACTCAATGCTCACCATTGATCTTCTATACGTAGCTCAGTTTTAAACAATGCTGGGCATCTATCACTTTAACCTCTTGAAATTTATGCACACCACTAATATTTATATATATGATCACCCAATCACCATTGATACTAAAAGAAGCTCAATATTTATCTGTACTTATCGTTAAACACTGAATATTTTGACCTCTTTGACTTAATGTGCATTGTATATCTAGATGTATGAACTCATGTGCACCGTCAATATCTATGGATCAACCAAGTCCTTATCATGCACCACACAATATTTGATTAATTTATATTTTATCCTATGAGTTGTAGAATCTCCATTTGGTCCTGGTCTTTACCCTTCATAAACACAACTATGGGGACCATTGCTCATCTGCCTGGAAGGCCAACTTTGCACCTTCGTATATTTTTCTTTGCTCAAGAATATGTTCTTAAATTTGGACCATATTATCTCCTCACATAGAAAAATTCAACCATGTGTCAATATTATCCTAAAACCCTCACATGTGTGATATATAATGAAATCAAAATGCTCACTCAGATTTATCTATTCACAGAGCCAACTATGTCAAGAACTGTCTGGAAGGCCAACTTTGCACATGCATAACTTTTGACCCGCTTCATCGTATGACTTGAAAATTAGTGAAAATAAACAAGGCGAGAAATTGAACAAACTGATATGATCACATTTTTTTGAAACATCCACACATTCGAGATATGACTACATCAAAATGATTACTCAGCTCTTTCTTGCCTCATGCAAATTTGACTTAAGTATGGGAAAACACTGTCAAAATGCTTGAGAGCCTAACTTTGTACCCACATATATTTAACTACACTTAGGCGTATGACTTGAGACTTAACACATATAAACTATATACTAATGTGATCATAACCATATGACCAACTCCCCTCGACTCATCCATATGTGGCAATGGTGATGTTAATAAACTACCTACTTAGAATTTATGCCACTAGACCCAAAATGTCTGGATCAAAACAATGGACTAAAAAATGAATTTCACTCATGCACATAAGCACTCAAATCATATAAAAAATCTTATATGACCCATTCACATTCTCAAATCACCATACTCATCTCTGGCCATCTCTAACCATGTCAAAACTAAAGAACAATGAAGCCTTCTTCAAGCACACTAGGACAAGCACATTGCACACTTTGTCATTATCACTTAAGCTATCAAGGAACTTCATCCACTCACCTGGACACATCCGTGACATCATTGAAAACTCTCCAAAAATTTATAATCTCAAACTTTCTAATTCCATCCCCTCAATATAATTTTTAGAGACAAGTCTTGTCCCATTTGATTATATTGACTTTTCTCTCATCTTAACTTCCCTGCCATAAGAAGTTCTTCATGATGTGGTTTAGTGATCTTAAAACCTTAGCCAAAGGTCATATAACTAACATAGTGTAAATTGGTAATGAACTAAGGGTAAATTTTATTAATTTTAAACAAATTTCCAAAGACAACCACTTACCCTTCCACATAGACATTATACTATGAAAGGAATGAATCAAATTGTCCCAATAATTTAGGATTACCAACCCCTAAAAAAACATAATGACAATATATTGCCTAGGTGGCTTACAATATTTCAATCCCAAAAAATGAAAAATATAGATTTTAGTTTGGCCATAGGTATTCATAAAAAATATTTCAATATTTTATTTATTTATGTCTTGTCCAAAAGTCTCACTATATGCCTCTAAATTTTTATTAAGTTGTCTTGCTTGTCTTTTTGAGATCATGCCAAATAGGAAAGTATCATCCATAAAATAATGGCGTTATATTTTTTAGGTGTTCTATAATGTTAATCCCTCTTGTTACACCTTTTGATATAGCCCCATTTATATTTATCCATAATGCTTCAACCATTAATATTACAATGAAGGGTGAAAAGCGATCCCCCTAATGTAGTCCTTGAGTTACTTCAAAAAATTCATATGGGTAACCACTAATAAAAAATAAAAAATTAGGGATAAAAATTCTACTAAGTAACCATTTGTGTTAGTCCTTGATAAATCCAAAATTTTCCAATATTATCATTTTAAAAATCCAATGCACTTTGTCATATGCTTTGCTGATATCTATTTTTATCAACATCTCTTTCCTATGATTCTGAGTAAGGGAATGAATAATTTTATGAGTGATAATTACCCCTTCATGAATATGTCTTCCTATTACAAACCCCCCTTTCTCAAGAGACATAAGATTATCAAAGATAATTTTCAATTGAAATGAGTTTTTGTTAGCAATAATCTTGTAGATTGTGTTGCAAAGGGATGCTAAGCTATAATCACCAAAGTAAACCTGATGATCCCATTTTGTAATGAGGGAGATGAAGGTGCAATTATAATTATCAATAGTCATTTTCTTCATTCACAACACCTTTAATAGACTAACGACTTCATAACCAAAAATATTCTAGAAAGACTAAAATAATCCCATCATAAATCCATCTAGCATTACATATTTTTATTTATCCATGGATTATACCACATTATTTATTTATTTTATAAATAAATGCTCCATCAAATCCCTAATTTTCATAAGCAAGAACAGTCTAGGTATATACTAGATACTAAAATTCTAAGTAATTTTAGAGGCTTCTGGGATTGAAATAAGTGATTACAAAAAATCCATTGCCTCCTCTCTAAGTTATTCAATCTCCTTTTGTCATTTTTTTTTGCATATAAGGAACTTTTAAAAAAATAAATACTTGTATAGGAAGTGAACAAACCATATTTGGTGTTCAAATTTATTTGAATGAAACCACACAAGAGCTCTCCTACTCAACTATGTATTAAATTCCAAGCTTGGAGTTTACTACATTGAAATTACAACTCCAATGTTGAAGCCATAACTTAGCTACCTTAAAAAGACATGGACACCCCTATATTTTATTATTATTATTTTTTTGATTAGGGTAGATAGTTACAAATAATCCCTTAGGAAACAATATCACTTCAAATCTATGCTCCTTTACCCACAACGCTACCACCCCAAATGTGAGCCATTTTTCAATAATTCTCTTTTCCTCCAAATCCCTAATATTTTCCACAAAGTTGGAGTTCTCCATCATCAAAATTTACTTAGGGATTATGTATGACCCTCTAAACCATCCTAATAGTGGCTTCTAAATGTACCCCAACAAAATCCTATTGGCTCTAGTTGCCACTTTGGATATAATATTCCCATGCTTCCCCAAACAAATCTATAACTTTTTGACATATTTTTTCCCAATCAAAGAAATCCTACCATCCTATTTTCCACTTTTTTCACCTTAAAAATTTTTACACTTAAATTCCTTTCCTAACTTCCAGTTTTACCTTGAAATATATTCCTCATCTCCCTCCAAACCCTCGCCACTCTCAGCGTCATACTCAAACTGAGCCCTCCCAATCTCCCAATGAATTTCTTTCTCCATTCCTTTTTTTTTCATTCACTGTTATCAAATTTGTGCTCTCTCTATTTGAAAGCTTTGGTATTGACATTTTTTTCTACCATCTAATTCTAAGATGATATCTTAAAATGGTAGACATTATTTTTTCTTTTTTCCTATTTTGTAAATTATGTGTGTAATCCTTTTATTTTGAAATATGTATTTCATAGTTTCATATCATATCTCAGCAAGGAGGCATGTATTCTAAAAAATAATAATCAAACTTTAAGACCTAAGACATCTCTATACTATCTTGCTTCTCTAGTTAAGGGAAATAACATGTTGAGTTTTTTAAGACACAACAAATGCATGGCATTTTTTTCCACCATTAGATATATTATACACACTTCTTAACCCTAATATTTTCATATTGTCTCATATTTATAGGCTTTATTTTTTTTTACTAAAATTTGTACCAAAAAATGCATGTAAGATTTGGTGCAATTTCTGACACTTAGAATTTTGCATGCACATTCTTATTTGTTTTAGATTAAGAGATGCATTGAACTCAAATAAGAGTGCCATCATATTTTATAAGAAAACTAGGTGTATCATATCCAATTTGTCTTTTCTATATTTTAGTAGGTTATTTTGGTAGTAGATTTTTTTTAAGGTCCCCTAGGAAAAATCCATGTGTAATTTCTTGGCAAATATTAAAAATTTAGTTTTGAAATGGAGGAAAATTAAAGGGAAAGTAGTTTCATCAGGAACGTGAATCTTATTTGTCACTCTCTAGATAACATCCAGATTCGGTGGATGATGGCCAGGGTCTCTAGAGAGTGGCCAAAGCCTATGGGCATCATCCATACTCTATGGATATCATACAAAGTCTATGGGAAGTATCTAGACTCTGTGGATGATGTCCAAACTCTTTGGACATATTCCACTATCTATGAATATCATTTAGATCCTGTGGACATCGTTCAAAGCCTGTAAATGTCATCTATAGCCTATTGACACTATCTAGACTCTATAGATTTTATCTAAAGGTTGTGAATGGTGTCTGGGCTCTGTTGATGGCATTCAGGTTCTATGAACAACATCCAAAACATTTATATGACATATAGAGCCTATGGATGTGATATAAACTCTATGGATGACATTCAATCTCTATGGATGACACCTAAAACCTATGGACACTATATATGGCCTTTGGATACTGACTAGACTCTATGGACATTGTCTAGACTTTATGGGCAATGTCTAGACTCTATGGATGGTGTTTAGACTCTATGGATGGTGTCTAGACTCTATGGACACCACCCAGATCCTATGGATAGCATTTAGAGCCTATGAATGTCATCTAGAGTCTTTAGACAACATATATGCTTTGTGAATGGTATTCCAAGGATTTGGACACCATCTAGTACATGTGGATGACATATAAAGGCTATGGACATTGTCTAGAGACTGTGGGTAGAATCCATACCTTCTAGATGCCATCTATACCATGTGGATGATGTCTAGATCTTCTGGACGGTGCCTAGAATCCATGGGAAATGACTATATATATCCCTCATCCCTTATGTTTATTTATTTCTCTCATACACTTAGCTCAAAGCTCAATCTTATCCTCTATAATAGACCTCATCCTCTATTCTCAATCTCATAAATGGATTCCAACCCCACATATTCTACCCCCATTCACAAATTTGTCTAGAAAAATCTTATTTTCCAAAAAATATTGAGGCTTCTAGAATATGATAACTCTTATAGTGACAAGATCAATCGATGTTGTTTAAAAGGCATCATTTACATAACCCAATATGAGATGAACATTCTTATGTCTAGTTAAAAACCTACTTCTGGAGAGTTTAATTTTACCCTTAAATCTTGGACTCTTACCTTTGGAACCTTGCCTTCAGATATCAAGCACTTGTTAGGGATGCCAATATAGAATCCCTTGTTGAATTTTTTAAAGTGATAATTATTTTATAAAAAATACTTACAGACATCCCTTTTTGGGCTAGAGCATACATTGTCTTTTATCTTGGTGGACAATAATTCGATTGGTGTACATTCATTTTGAATAAGATAAGAAATGATATGGATTTTTATTTTCAAAGTACACAATTTTCATTTCTAATTATATTTTAGGTTTATATTATGAGGGGTATCATGAGTTGAAGGGAAAAATTGTTCCAATTATCTTGAATGAAAAAATGAGATCTAATTTTATGGCCCTTACTGAACTAGAGATAAGTTCAAAGTTTACTACTAAGTCATAAAATTTTCATGTTATTAACTTATTATAATTCAAGTTAATTTTGTATTTTTCCTTGTAATAAAAAAGAGAATTTACACTGAATAAATACCGTCTTATCGAAGGCTCTAGGTATTCTCTTTATGAAATGGGTGATGGCATAGTGTAATGAAACCATTGATAAGGAAAAATAAGATGGGGAGATCTATCTAATCTACTATTGCATGCCAGCTAAAGACTTTAGGCACATCCCTAAATCTAGGTTTTAAATTTTTTAAATTTTTATTTAAATTTGATGTAAAAACCTCTTTTTTTGGAATTATTAATCTTTCATTTAATTTCACAATGATGTTTAGCATTGGCAACTTTTTCCATCAACTTGTTCAACCTTTACCTTCAATACAAGATGTTTGACTTCATATTTACAACTATGATATTTTTAAATTACATGAAATTCAAAATGTTAAATTGTTTTTTTATTATTTCATATAAATTAAAGCTTCACCTTCTCTTACAACACATCTCTCACTGCAAAACATATCGATAATTCAAAGTATGCATCCTAAGTCTATCATCTCTAACATTCAATTTAACTTAGCTTAAATTTTTATGATGTTTGTTTATTGATTAGTGATGACATTTCCTATTATAGGGCAATGCTTGTTAAGAATTAATATGACACTACACCCCCCACCCACCTGTCCTCGCACCAGCACCCCCCTCCCGCATTGTAAAGACTAGGGGGGATAATTTTGCAATGCCAACAGGTAGTAGGGGAATGATGCATATAAAAACATCAGAGTTCCCCAATTTTGTTCTGGTTGTAGTTATTACTGCAATAAGTGCCACCAAAATTTTACAGAATATTGATCTTAATGACGCTTTCCTTAAGGTATTGATTCGATTCTACATAAATATTTGTTGCACATACTATTATGTAGGGATCTCAATTCCAAGATCCTAAAAAAATATTTATACATGGTTCGTCTAGTTCACCACCTGAGCTACGCAATGATGAGGAACAATCTTTTGATGAATTGACATCTTTTTCATTGGATAATCTTAGTGCAAATAATACTTTTGTTTTGTTAGATGAAATAGTACAAACTAATTTGAAAGTGTTAAAACAATGGGAGATTTGAGGAAAGGCTTTGGTAAATGAAAATAAGGAACCTTATCATAACCATTCACAAAGATATTCTTTATATTCTTTGGTTCAAAATGATCTATCCAAAATTGACATCTTTGTGAATCAAGATAAATCAGGATCAATTATAGTGGTAAATCCATATAATGATAATCTATTAGATGTTATGATAAATAGATTGAAAATTTTGAATGTAGAGGCAAAAGAATACTACAAAAAATGGGCAAGATACCAAAATCGTTGCTACCTTGCCAATGTAGAGAAAGTTAACGATTTGGAAATTAATTAGTTTTTTATCCATTTTTAATCACAGTTTTGTAATTTTTATCTTACCCACTTTATTTTTAAAATTGCATTCAAAATATAAAAACCTAAAGAATGAAGCACAAGTACTTAATATTCATTTAGAAAAAGTGTGAAAAAAGCTTAAATACAACAATTGCATGGAAGTAAAACTTGTGCTACTAAACAAATATAATAATATGTTAAGGAGGATCATCAAAGAATATGCCATGGATCAAGAAGTTCTTATGAAGGAGAAAACAGATGTAGGCCCCTCTATCCCATTGGCAAGAGATGTAGTGCACAAAAAAAAGACAACAATTAAAAATATTAATATTGTAGTAGAGGATCTTATTCAAGAAGGTGTTTCACATTCAGATTCAAGGAAAGGGGAAGCTGATGTAACATCATCTGCTTCTCAACAATAAACCAGAACTCCTCATGTTGAATGATATTTATTCACTACATTTATTTCTCTTTAATTGAAATGGTTCCTAGGATGTACAAATGATGTTTTTTATATATGTTATGTTGAAATTGAATAGTTTATATTGTAAATTAAACTTGAAAGTATAAATATAAGTTTATGCTTCTATTTTATTTGGTGAATTTTATCCATGACAAGTTTTCTATTATATTAGAATTTTACTACTTAAGATGTATAGTGAAAATATCATAATTCATCGATGTATAATATTGACAACTACATGAAACAATCATTTTATATCAAAAATGAAGTGTAAAAACAATATTTTTCATACATATAACTTAAATATATTGTTTAACAAACCTTGAATTTTTAACAATTATAATATAACACAACTATTTTTGAATAATAAAATAACATAATTTATGAATCCTTTCAATTTACATAATATAAATGTTTCAATGATTTCTGATACAAATGATAATATAAAAAATCAATTGCAAAATTGAAAGTTGAAACATGCATAGTAAAATTCAGGTAACTAAAATAGTTTTTTTAGTAGACCTTTCTTCATAATTGTCATTTGTATGTATTATATCTAACCCATATGGACTCTCAATATCTTGATTAGTTGTTCATTTACTGTATTGGGAACTCCTCTTATTTGACTGAGTGAATTATAAATTTGAAGTACTCTATCATAGTGAAACACATCCACTGGATAACGTGAAACATACAATCTCAAACATGTGTCTAGATTTCTATCCAATCTATTACAAAGTTTTGATTTAACAAAATATAATGCACTAAAGACTCTTTCATCTTACATAGATCCCATAATCATTATTTCACAGAGTTCATACAATTGAAAATATTAACTAATATATTCTTGCAGGATGATAATGGGATATAATTTTTCCATAGCCTTATAATAGTGCCATTTTCAGTTGGCTCATTTAAACACTTATATTGATCAATCATTATGAATCCAAAATGGGTAGACTATGTTCTCAGTAAATATTTTAGAAAATACATGGAATTTAAACTCCATTTATATCTATAGATTTAGAAAAATGTTTTAAAAAGAGTGCCCATGTATCCAAGAAATAAATTAATGATTTATTCTTTATCATGCTCAACTCTCCAAAATATGAGATTTACCACTGTGATGGCTTCAAGAAACTCATCCATTTGAAAGCATTCTCTAATTTTCATAAGCAGACTATCCTTTATCTTTCTCAATTGTATGCATGTTTCCAATATCACAGTTTCTTAAAGATTATGTGTTACAGGGATGTCTTCAATTTCTGATCCTACTATATTAACTCATTTTTTTAATGTGTGGAGTGATATCTCCATTACATTCATGAAGATACAAAGCTGATCATTAATATTGAATTTAATAAGATTTTAGATACTTAATATCTGTTAAAGTTTGCCAACTAGCAAAAATAGGTAGCTTAAAATTATTTTGCCCTGAGAATAAGACATCAAAAGATTGACAAATTCATTTTCTCAAATGTATGAAGTCTAAAATATATATTGATATATCTTGATCATGTTTCATCAAATAATTTATTTCATTCAAAATTGGGATAATACCACATAGTGTCAAAAAAAATTGCATGCAGGATCATACATAGAAATCCTTCTTGTATCAATATCTTTTAGAAGATTTCTACCATCGATAAGCCCAATTACAAATTTTTAAAACTCTAAAAAGCTTTTACGATTGCTTGACATATAAGTTTGTAAATCATGGATATGTTCTTCAACTTTTGCAACATTTTCAAATGTGCTTGCAATTTTGTATCCAAGATTTATTCTGTGGACCATGAAATGAATTGAAATTATATATGGGTAAATTGTTGTCTGTATTCAAACACACAAACCATTTTTATTCCCCTACATTATTACTACACCATTAGCTCCAACACATACCAACTTTGTAGCTAGAGCATA
This sequence comes from Torreya grandis, assembly GCA_037957365.1. Lineage (NCBI taxonomy): Eukaryota > Viridiplantae > Streptophyta > Pinopsida > Cupressales > Taxaceae > Torreya > Torreya grandis. Next base: position 1,343,860 of record JARHVA010001296.1, on the reverse strand, counting down.
ATCATTCATCCCAACAATATCCCTCAAATTAGAAATAACTAACTTGAAAAGGTTTTATGCATTGCAAATTTAAATCATTCTATGTATAGTTAATAGATGAGGCATCCTTAATTTTTTTTAATCAAAATTGTAAACATAGATATAAAATCATGTTGTCTTGTCAACTGTTGTAACCTCATCAATGAACATTGATATAAAACTTGCAGTTTTTACTTTTTCATTCAAATCTTCTTCGTCAATTATCATAAGACATTTTTCGATGTCCCAAGCACTTCCATCTAACCAAAGTGATTGTGGATTGTTACGAAGTCCATTATGTTGAAATAAATTTTTATACTCTGAAAAGTCAAATATAGGTCTACCTTTTTTAAGAATGTGATAGATCATTGACAAACTATATATTTTTGGCATGTTGATTAGACTGAATAACTTTTCCTATTTGAACTATAATTGTTCCTACTTTCTCAACAAGATGACACATATGTCTTTAACTTTTTTCATACTCTTCTAAATAACTAACATACATGAATTCATTGGCATCTTTACATATATGAGTCTTTTTAGTTTGTCCATCTTGTTCAAATGACACATAAACTTTGCTACAATGTTTCTCAATTGTGTCCATCTTAAGTTGCATTTTGTTGTCCTTTCCTAATTTTCTATAATATATTGGACATTTACATTCAATTGGAGCTTCATTACTATTTCCTAGCTCTACTAGTTCAATGAAAGGAAATTTTATTGCCAAGTCAAATTTAAAATACCTTCAAATTTTTCATCAACTTCTTTTTCTTCGCATAGATTTCTAAGTGCTTTTATTGGCTAAAGTTTATGTCTATTGATTAGAGATGTCTTCTACTAGATTGATCTCATCATCTTGAATGTCCTCAAATCTCCTCTTAATTGACCAAAAAATTGGATTTGTATTTATAATAGAGGTTGTTTTATGAGAGTTAAAAGTTTATTTTAATATTTGTATCATATCATCTGCTTTGCCCTTTGCTATGACCATGCCATATTCAGGAATGTCTTCAAGTCATGGCATGTCATCATCAATAATATATTCAAATGGTGAAATAATATTATGATTAAATATTTTATTTAAAATATCACTATTAGTGCAGGATTCTACATGCATAAAGTTTTTGTTCTTTATCCTTCGAATGTTAAATAATTATTATTATAAATAAATAAATTATGTAAATCATTTAGTACCTATATTTTGAGTGGTTGTAGGTTGACTTTGCTAAGGTGTTCGTGGTGGTTTTCCAAAAGAGATAATATGCCCTTTGTCATTGATAATTAGCCTTATCTCTTGCCATTATCACAAGATGAAATTGGACACTTTTTTTGCAAGACAAGCTACGACCTACAACTTGGGTATTATGCAGTCATTTGTCCTTTTGGTGTGACCATTTTTCAAAGTTTCTATAGACACCAAGCACTGCTAGTTACTTCTAATCATCATCCAATACTTGTAGACATCTTCCAAACCATGTGGATGGCATCTAGTCTGTTGGTTGTCATCCAGACCCTATGAATGAATTCCAAACCTTATGGGGTTTGGATAGAATCAAGACCCTGTGGATGCCATCCAGTCTATCTAATCATCATTCAGACCTTGTAGATGGTGTCTAGACCATATGTATGCCATCCAGTCTATATGGTTAACATCTAGATCCTATGTACAATGTCTAAACCTTATGGATGCCATGCAATCTATCCTGGTCACCATCCTGACCCTGTGGATGACATCCAAATGTTGTAGATGGCATGAAGACCCTGCGGACACCGTCTAAAACCTATGGACAATGTATAGAACATGTGAACAATGTCTGGTCTATTGGTCATCATCCAACCCTATAGAAGGTGACCAAACCCTATGGGCATCATTTAGTCTACCTAGTCACCATCTATCCTCGATGGATGCCATTTAAAACTTGTGGACACCTTTTGATTGTGTTTGTTATCTAGGTCCAGAGTCTATTGTCACCAGCTAGAGCATGTGGCCACCATTGAGTCTATTGGTTGTTTGGGGTTGGGTTGAATTTTTGATTTCAATCATCTATGAAATATATTAGATATGTGGTGTATAATATATGTTAGCAAAGTAATGTAGAATGTCTTTCGATAGCGTGGCAATTAATAATCAAATTTGAGAAATTAGTTGTCAATAATAGGTGAGCTGACCTCTAAATCATATTTATAACCTAAAATTTTTGGTAACCCAATGCTCTTTCTAAGTTCAAAAAATAGACAAATCTAGATTTTAAAAAATAAAATATTTGTGAATTAATGACAATTCGTCACTAAAAAACCCTATTTGGTAGGTAACTATCTATTTATATTTTTTCTTTTAGATTTCATAAGGACATTTACCCAAATTCATAGATGTTAGGGATTCAAATGATGGTCACTACCAAAATGCCAACCAAACCAAGAGTTTCAATTTTTGTTCATGCATTCTTATATTTTAACATATTATTGATCGATTGATTGGGCTATCAAGATTTATTAATTAAGCTTAGGATGTTATTGGTGTGTATATTAAGACTTTTAGGCTGTTTTGTCATATGTGGTTAATGTTGTTAGATATATGACAATAAACTTAAATTTTGAATCTATTTGTAGTACGGTTTGTATCCCACATCACGACAGGGAGAATGGAGGGGCAACACACCCTCGCACTTTTTGTCCCTTCCCCACCATCCCCCAGCCCACCCACTATTGTCATATGAGGGTTTGGGAGGAACATTTTATGTAGCCTCCCTAATGGGGTTTGGGGAAAGTGCCCCCAAAGCCAAAAATCAAGGAGTGAAACCCATTTCTAGGAAGACGAATTTCACCAAATTCTATTTTTAGAAGAAAAGTCCTAATGATATTTTTCCACTTTATTTTCAAGAGGAGGAATCGTAATGGTACATTACCAATTAAACATATTTATATTTGTGAAGTTCGCATGTAATCTACATAATGAGTTCATGTTTAATCTATTTATCTTGGAATTAATCAATCTTGACATCTTGCAACGTGAATGTTTCCTTAGCTTGATATGGTTTTACCATGTAAATTTGGTGTTTTGTCTCTTGCATGCTTATTTTTTTGTTGTTGTAGAGTGTGGTTTTGTAACAAATATTTCTTTTCTCTCTCCTCCCCTCCCTTTTCCCTGGGTTTCTAAGGCGTTACCTAAAAATATACATAATATGGTTTTGGGGCACTGAAAATGTACATTGTACAGTTTTAGGAAGGGCCCTTGTGGCCCTTATTTTGGATCGCCTATATTGTGTCTCTAATTTATCAGCATTTCCCACCCATTATATGTTGGCTTATTCGCCAATATAATCATAATTTAAATATGCAATGTATACTTTAATTAAAAGTATTAATAGAATTCATTTTCTAATATGTAAAAATAATTATATATATCCGAACGAGACTATAGTTTTTGTTTTTTCATAACTTTTAATAGTGTGCTTTTTAACTAAAGAACGCCGAGAAAATTTGAGATCAAGCGTCGGCATCTTGACTGAGTTCATTCAATGAATAATGGGGAGTAAAGCAGAAACGTTTATTTATATCAAGGCAGGAAGAGTAGGCACATTGAATGTACTACGCACATGGAAAGCAGATCTAAGAGATTACTTCTGAGTTTTCATAGAGACTAAGTTGGTGATGGAAGATTTTCAAACATATTTTAGATTTGCTGCAGTCAAAAATACTTTAGGATTTTGACCATCGCCATCTTGACTTAATGCTTCACTAGTTTTCAAATATATTTGAATGAAACCACACAAGAGCTCTTCTATCTCAAATAGGTAATCAATTCCTCATTACTCCACTAGTAACACATATAGTTTGACCTACAGAGGGTAGTGGTAAGGCTTAGAGTTTACTGCATCAAAATTATGGATCCAATGTTGAAGCCATAAGCTAGCCCACTTCAAAAGCCATGGACCCTCTTGTTGTTGTTGTTATTATTATTATTATTATTATTATTATTATTATTATTATTATTATTATTATTATTATTATTATTATTATTATTATTATTATTATTATTATTATTATTATTATTATTATTATTACAAGGAATCCCTTAGGAAGTAATTTCACTTCAAATTAATTTTTTTTACCCATAGCTCCACGGTACCATATGCCAACAATTTTCCAATAATATCCTTTTCCTTCAAATCCCTAATATTTTCCAAAATGTTGGATTTGTCCATCATTGAAATATTCTTAAGGATTTATAGAATGCCTTATGTCTAACCTTCTAAACCATCCCTACTATCTGTGTTCGAATGTACCCCTAATGCAATCCTATTAGCTTTAGTTGTCATTCTGGTCAGGCTCTTCACATGCTACCCAAAATAAATCCACAATTTTCCAACATATTTTTTCCTAGTCAGAGAAAACCTACCATCCCTTTTTCCACTTTTTTCACCATCAGTCTTCTTACCCTTAGCTTCCTTTCCCAATTTCCGATGTTGGCATGAACTAGATTCTTCTTCTCCCTCTAAACCCTCGCCACTCTCAGCTTCATACTCAAATGAAATCTCCCAATCTCCCTATGAATTTCCTTCTCCAATCCTTTTCTTTTCTTTGCTATTATTTGTTTTGTGATCACTCTCTGACAGTTTTTTCTTCCACTAATTCTAAGATGATATCTTACTATGTTAGGCATCGATTCTTTTATTGCCTATTTTTTAAATTATGTGTGTAATAGTTTCATTTTGAAATATGTGTTTCACAGGTTCATATCACATCTCAAAAGTGGGGCATTATTCCACTTTTTTTTATTTTCAAACTTTAGGACCTAAGACATTTCGATACTATCTTGCTTGTTTGAATGAAGGAGATAACATGTTGTGTTTTCCAAGATGTGACAAATGCATGACACATTTTTCCACCATTAGATCTATTTAGGACATTTCCTAACACTAATACTTTCATATTATGTCAATTTTATTTATCTTTGATTTTTTCACTGAAAGTTGTACCAAAAAATACATGCGAGATTTGGCATGGTTTTTGAGACTTAGATTTTTACATGGGCATTCTTATTTGCTATAGATTAAGAGATGCAAGGAACTCAAATAGGGGTGCAGTCATATTTTACAACAAAATAGGTGTATCATATTTGATTTGTCTTTTATAGATTTCAGTAGGTTATTTTGGTAGGCAGTTATCCACGTATCATTTTTCATGCAGATTTCATAGCTTGGATATTTGCCCAAATTCATAGATGTTGGGGATTCGTATGATAGTCGCTACCAAATTGCCAGCCAAACTAGGAGTATCAATTTTGGTTCTTCCATTCCTAGATTTCAATAGATTATTGATTTATTGGGCACTTATCCACATGCAAACATCTTTTGTAGGTCTACAAGAGTGTTGGAGTTTCAACAAGAGCATTAAAATTGCTATAGGAACTTTGAGAGCGCAAATTTTTCATATTGAGCACTCTCACCAAACCCCATTTATGTTTTTTCATTTTGATATGTATGCTCTCACACACATCAGAGTAGGGCATTATGTAGCCACTTAATTTTATTAATATGGTAGTTATAAGTTATAAAATTGCATTATCTTAGGGTTCATATGTTTATGGCTTATTAATTATGCTTACGTTGTTATTGATGTGTTTGTCAATATTTTTGGGTTATTTCGTCACATGTGGTCAATGTTTCATCTCTTTCCTCCCATCCCTTTCCCTAGGTTTCTAAGACTTTCCCTAGAAATATACACTATATGGTTTTGTGGCACTAAAAATGTATGTTGTTCAGTTCTAGGGCGGGCCTTTGTGGCCCTTGTTTTGGGTCTCCCATGTTGTGTGTCCCTAATTTATCAGCCTTTCCCACCTATTGTGTATCGGCTTGCTTGCCAATATAGTCCTGATTTGAATATGACCCAAATAATTTAATGAATTTTTTTAATAAGATTAATTTTCTTCAGTAAAAATGGATGCAATTTAATATAAACAATAGTTTAAAATAAAAGAGCTCCATTATAATAATTGCTATCATTTTAAATATATAAAATGTCTACTTAGTCTTTATTTTTCTCCCTCTTATATATCATATGTTTTAAACTTGTCTTTTTCTCAATGTAATATATATTTTTTATTTTCATATTTATTTAAAAAAAATTATTAATTGATAATATTAATAAATTCATTTAAAATTAAAAACTATATTTTTATTAGTTAAGAAACATATGATTATTAGATGTGTGGCTAACATCTTAATAAAGATAAAGATTGTTCTCTTATATATACATATATATATATATATATATATATATATATATATATATATATATATATATATATATTTGAGTTCGAACTAGACTATCACATTCATTTTTTACTAAATTCTAATCATGTGCTTTTTAACTAATGAAAATATATATTTATTTGAGATCAAGCATCACTATCTTCACTGAGTTCGTTCAATAAATGGGTAGATTCATCAAAAAATTAGGAGTCAAGTGGAAATGTTAATTTATAAAAACTGGTTAAATGTTAAATTTTTCAAGGAGAAAATAATACATGAAAGGGACCTGGAATTGACTGTAAGAGGGAAGGTAGGGAGAGCAGGCACATCGAAGGCACTCAACACTTAATCATTTTAATCTCATTTCATTTTTATACCCTTTACTCAACTTTCTTACTGGAATGTTGAGGATTGACCTCTCGAATATTTCCTTGAAAAGTTTTAATCATCTATTTCTAAAAAACTGCACTTCATAAATTATTTAAATTTCATGGAATATAATGATAGTAGGGTTTGCATAAGATTGGATTGTTGAAAAGGCTTTGGAGACCTTTAAATGAATGCAATTGGTAGGTGTAAATCTAGAATCCACAACCTTTGCCAGCATATTCCCAACTTGTGCCAAAATGGGAGCTTTAAAAGAGGGTATGGATATCCATCAAAGCTTAATACAAAGTAGTTTTTAATTATTTGTGGTTGTCATTAGTGCCCTGATAGGCATACATGCAAAATGTGGTGTTAGGGTGTGGAGCTAAAAGCTTCACATATGAGCACATTTAATAGTTTTGGGTTTACACAGTCACCGGCATCGATCAGGAGCGACCGACATCGATTAGGAGCAGTGCAGGAGATGCTGATGTCGGTAGGTATCAACTGACGTCGATCATAGGCAAACAGGTAGGAACTGATGTCGGTTACCTGTGCGTCCAGAATCTATTTTCGAGGATAGAACTAAGTGTTTGCATGATGAGTTTAAGTCTTAGTCTTAAGTCTGCATCTCTATTATTAGCAAGACTGTATTTAGAGCCCTTGTTCAATAGGCATAACTATTGGTTGTAAGTGCATGCTCAAGTTTACTAATTCTATATGTAGGATTAGATCTTCTTAGCTTAGTAGACAATTGTAATGTTGAAGAACAGTACAGAGTGTTGAATCAATCCAGGTTTGTTGGAGTTGATTGTACTTGAGAGAGATAGCTCTTGAGGGAAAGAGATCTAGTGAGAGATCTGTACATCTGAGAGAGGTGTGGAAGAAAGAAGTTTCTTCAATTGTATTCCTTCTGTAAAGAGTTTAATACAAGTTTTCAGGGTGGTTTCTTGTATCTCTTATTCTTGCTATTTATCATTCTAGTTACTTATCTATCTGATTTATTTCCACATTTATTGCTTTCATAAGTGTAATCAATTGTTGGTTGATCCCCAACAAGTGGTATCAAAGCCTTGGTTGTAGGTTTAGAGCTTGATATCCAACAACTGGTATCAGAGCCAAGGTTCACTAATAGTTGGTTCAGATCTGTGTAGTGTGTATTGGTTACAGGTTACTCATAGGGGTTTCTGCAGGGATTTCTATTTGAGTGGGAGAAGCAATGGCAGAAGAAAGTAAACTGAGAATGGAGAATTTTAATGGCAAAAATTATCAACATTGGAGAATGCAGATAGAGGATTATTTGTATTAGAAAGATTTATACTTACCGTTAAGTGGGATTGCAAAGAAGCCCACAGACATGGATGATGAAGAATGGGAAGTTCTTGACAGAAAGGCTTTGGGGTCTATAAGACTGAGTCTAGCATCTACTGTGATATCTAATTTATCACAGGCAAAAACAACAGTAGAGTTGATGACTACTTTAGCAAATTTGTATGAAAAAACCTCAGCTTCTAATAAGATATATCTTATGAAGCAGTTATTTAATTTGCATATGAATGAAGGTGGATCTATGTCTACTCATCTGAATGATTTCAATGGAATTGTAAATCAATTAAGTTCAGTCAATATAGTGTTTGATGATGAAATAAAAGCTCTTTTAATATTATGTTCTTTGCTTGAAAGCTGGCATAGCTTAGTAATGGCAGTTAGTAATACTGCATCTGCATCAAATATTTTGAAAGTAGAGGATGTTGTTAGTGTTATCTTGAATGAGGAAATTCGCAAGAAAAGCACAGAGGAAACATCTAGGAACGCTTTAAGTTTTGAGAGTAGGGGGAGGCAGAAAGACAAGAGCAAGAGGAGATCAAGATCTAAGTCTAAGGTGAGAGGAAGATCCAAATCCAGAAATGGCAGGAAGCCACAATGCTGGAATTGTGGAAAGGTTGGGCACATAAGCAGAGATTGGTGGTCAAATCCTAAGGAGGACAATCAGCACGAAGGAAAGGAAGAAGCAAAGGTTGCAGGATATTGCACAAGATGCTTTAATATTCTCTTTGCATAATAATATAGAATCTTGGGTTTTAGATTCTAGTGCATCTTTTCATGCTACCCCTAATAGAGAATACTTTAGTGACTATGTCCATAGAGACTTTGGAATAGTGTATTTAGGGGATGATGAGCCTCGTAAAATAATTGGCAAAGGTAAAGTCCAGTTGAAAATGCAGAATGGCAACACATGGGTGCTGAGAGATGTGATGCATGTTCCTAGCTTGAAGAGGAATTTGATTTCTGTAGGAAAGTTAGGGGATGAGGGTTGTACAGTAACTCTCACAGCAGAATCTTGGAAGGTGACCAAGGGTGCACTTGTAATGGCCAGAGGTAAGAGAGTAGGTACTCTCTATTTGTGTAATTGTGTTACTAACAATTCTCCTTCTGTATTATCTACTTCAGATGTGGATGCAAAATTGTGGCACTCAAGGCTTGGCCACATGAGTGAGAAGGGGATGTCAATTCTTAAGTCCAAAGGTATGTTTTCAGATTTAAAAGGCATAGATCTAGAGTTTTGTGAGCACTGTGTATTTGGAAAATAGAAAAAGGTTAGTTTTCTAAAGACTGGGTCTACTAGGAAGAAGCATAAGTTGCAGGTTGTTCACACAGACGTGTGGGGACCGGCTCAAGTTGCTTCCATTAGAGGATCACAATACTATGTTTCATTCATAGATGCCGTTACAAGAAAGGTATGGATCTATTGTATTAGGAAGAAATCTGATGTATTTGAGACTTTTAAGATTTGGAAAGCTATGGTTGAGAATGAAACAGGCAAAAGATTTAAGTGCCTGAGATCTGACAATGGTGGTGAGTACTGCAGCCACAAGTTTAGAGATTATTGTTATATGCATGGAATCCACAGGCAAAGGACGGTTCCAAGGACACCTCAACAGAATGGAATTGTTGAAAGGATGAATAGAACAATAATGGAGTGTGCAAGGTGTATGAGATTGCATGCTAGTTTGCCCTTATAGTTTTGGGCATAAGCTGTTGACACTGTAGTGTACCTGATTAACAAAGGGCCCTCTACAGCTTTGGATGGTGGAATTCTAGAAGAGGCATGGACAGGTAAAAAGGTAGATCTCTCATATCTCAAAGTTTTTGGTTGTGAAGCCTTTGTGCACATTGATAAGGAAAATAGAAAAAATTTGGATGCTAAGTCTATGAGGTGCACATTTATTGGCTATGGCTCTGATGATTTTGGTTTCAGACTTTGGAATCTAGAAACTAACAAGGTAATTAGGAGTCGTGATGTTGCTTTCAATGAAAAAGTGATGTATAGTGATCAACTGAGGAAGCTGAATCAATCTGGGCAGAGCAATGGAGAATTGGACAAGGTGACGGTCCAAAATGAGCTCGTGGGAAAAAGAAATAATCACTTGCAGGAAAACACAGAGACCGACGTCGGTCAAGTAGGAACCGACATTGGCAAAATAGGAACCGACGTCGGTAGGTCAAGAACCGACGTCGGTCATGAAGAACCGATGTCGGCCAGTAACAGGCCTGGAAGTGACTGAGGTTGGTCACTGTCAGAGAATTTGGGTGGACAGCGTGTTGTGAACGAGTCTCAGACGCCCATCAGGAGGTCAGAAAGAGTAAGTAAACCTCCAATTCGATATTCCCCTTTATTATTTTATTTATTGCTAACTAATGGTGGAGAACTAGAGAGTTTTGAAGAAGCAATACACGTGGAGTCCAAGGATCAGTGGGAGCTAGGCATAAAAGAGGAAATGGAGTCCTTGAGAGAGAACCAGACATGGGTTTTGGTTGAGTTGCCAGCTAGTAAGAGGACACTGAAGAACAGATGGACCTACAGATTGAAAGAAGGTGAAAATGGAAAGATGAGATATAAGGCCAGGTTAGTAGTGAAAGGATTTGCACAAAAACCAGGTATTGACTTTGGTGAGATTTTTTCTCCTATTGTTAAAATGACTTCTATATGGACTGTACTGTCTTTGGTTGCTATTGAGGATTTGCATCTTGAGCAGCTAGATGTTAAGACAACGTTTCTTCATGGAGATTTGGATGAAGAAATATACATGGAACAGTCAGAAGGATTTGAGGTCAGAGGTAAGGAGAAGTTAGTGTGCAGATTGAAGAAAAGCTTGTATGGCCTCAAGCAAGCTCCTAGGTAATGCTATTTGAAATTTGACAGGTTTATGACTGAGCATGGCTATAGTAGGTGTCAATCTGACCATTGTGTGTATTTCAAGAGATTGGATAATGGTAGATATATTATTCTATTATTGTATGTAAATGATATGTTGGTTGCAAGATCACACATGCAGGATATCTCTAAGCTTAAGGTGAAATTAGCTCAAACGTTTGCTATGAAGTATTTGGGAGTAGCTAATAAAATCCTTGGCATGAGCATTAAGAGAGACAGGAAAAATCACAGGTTGATATTGTCTCAAGAGGATTATGTGGACAAGGTGTTGAAACGGTTCAATATGCAGGATGTTAAACTGGTAAGCACGCCTTTGGCTGGACATTTTAAGTTGAGTAAAGAACAATGTCCTAATTCACATGATGAGCTAGAGTACATGAGTAAAGTTCTATATTCTTCCACAGTAGGGAGTTTAATGTATGCAATGGTTTGTACTAGACTAAATATTGCCCAAGCAGTGGGAGTTGTAAGTAAGTATATGGCCAATCCAGGAAAGGAACACTGAAAATCAGTTTAGTGGATCCTTAGATATCTAAGAGGAACAAGCAGTAGGCATTTGTGCTATGGAGGTTCAGATACTTCTCTACATGGTTATGTAGATTCAGATATGGCTGGTGATTTGGATAGCAGGAGGAGCACCACAGGATATGTTTTCACTGTAGGTGGAACAGCGGTTAGCTGGATATCTAAGTTGCAGAAGGTTGTTGCCTTGTAAACTACAGAAGCAGAGTATATTGCGGTCACAGAGGCTACCAAAGAGATGATATGGATGACACGGTTCATGGATGAGCTTGGAAGGGAGCATGAGAGTTGCAGATTGTATAGTGACAGTCAGAGTGCAATCCATTTGGCTAAGAATTCAGTCTTTCATTCAAGAACAAAGCACATACAGCTAAGGTACCATTTCATACGACAGGTATTGGAAGATGGTGAGTTGAAGCTGGAGAAGATCCATACAGATAAGAATCCTGTGGATATGTTAACCAATCTGGTTACTAAGGAGAAGTTGAATCTTCATTCAACTTCTGTTGGTCTTCATGATTGAGTTGAAGATGGAGGAGCTAGAAGATGTTGCTGTACAAGTACTAGTGCAGCTGTTTATCTCCAAGTGGGAGATTGTTAGGGTGTGGAGCTAAAAGCTTCACATATGAGCACATTTAACAATTTTGGGTTTACACAGTCACCGACATCAGTCAAGAGCAATCGACGTCGGTCAGGAGCAGTGCAGGAGATGCCGATGTCGGCAGGTATCAGCCGACGTCGATCATAGGCAAACAGGTAGGAACTGATGTCGGTTACCTGTGCATCCAGAATCTATTTCCGAGGATAGAACTGAGTGTTTGCATGATGAGTTTAAGTCTTAGTCTTAAGTTCGCATCTCTATTATTAGCAAGACTGTATTTAGAGCCCTTGTTCAAGAGGCATAACTGTTGGTTGTAAGTGCATGCTCAAGTTTACTAATTCTATATGTAGGATTAGATCTTCTTAGCTTAGTAGACAATTGTAATGTTGCAGAACAATACAGAGTGTTGAATCAATCCAAGTTTGTTGGAGTTGATTGTATTTGAGAGAGATAGCTCTTGAGGGAAAGAGATCTAGTGAGAGATCTGTACATCTGAGAGAGGTGTGGAAGAAAGAAGTTTATTCAATTATATTCCTTCTGTAAAGATTTTAATACAAGTTTTCAGGGTGGTTTCTTGTATCTCTTGTTCTTGCTATTTATCATTCTAGTTACTTATCTATCTGATTTATTTCCGCATTTATTGCTTTCATAAGTGTAATCAATTGTTGGTTGATCCGCAACATGTGGAAGTTTATACAAGACACGAAATCTATTTGACAAAATATGGGAGCTTTGGAATAGGGTATGGAGTTCCATTAAAGAATAATCGAAAATGGATTTATAAGAGATGATGTACTTATAAATGCCTTGATAGACATGTATGCAAAATGTGGAAGCATACTGAAGGCAAATGAACTGTTTGACAAAATGAATCAACAAGACACAGTTTCATGGAATACAATGATAGCAGGCTAGTGTTTTGCTCTCTTTATTCCTTGTCCTTCAACAAACCTGGCATGAACTTCTTGCCATCATTTTATAATTGATAACTTTTCACTCTTTTATCATACATAACATTCAAGTCATATTTTTTAGGCCACCCTAAAATTACATGACACACGTCCTTTGGTACCACATCATGTAGAGTGCCTTATCTTGTGTGCCAACTAGGAATTTTAGGAAGTATTTATCATTTACCGACACATTATGGTCCTTTTGAATCCATGAAACCTAATATGGTTTGGATGTGCCACCTTATACAAACTCAATTTATCCACCATCTCACACAAAACATAATTTTATGTGCTAACATTATCCATAATTACTTTGTATCACTTACCTCTTGATTTACACACCTTTTAGAACATGTTCTTCCTATACACTAGTTCACTATCCTCTTTTAGTAGAAAGAGCAATACCTTATTTATCATGAGGTTTTCTGTATGGTATAAATCTAAAAAAAGTTTAATAGTTCTAGTGTACTCAACTTGTCCATGCATAACATGTGCCCCAACTTGAGACCTTATGTTATCTTCCCCTTGTGCCAATATACACTCATATGACCTACATCTAGGTTGGCCACATTTGAAGCGTGTTCATGGGAATCCTCTTCCTTTATCTCAACCAAATATTTATTTCCATATATATGTGTGAGATCCACTCATTAGAAAAAATATTCATAATCACCTTTTTTCTAAATGTTGGTGGAGATCCTTTAAGAAACCATTGTGTATGTTTCAATGGATGGATGTCATACAACAAATTGACAACATTTTTTCTATAATGCACACACAGTCTCATTGGAATCATGTTGAAACTCATTCAATGGGTGGTCTCTGGGTACTGTAATGATGTGAAAATGTTAGTATTTAATTATTTAAAAATAAAATAATTTACTGGTTTGGAGGCCAACATGATTAATTAAAAAAATAAAATAATAAACATGAAGGTTTAAAAAAATTAAAAACATATAAATACTAGCATACATATCTTAGATAAATCTATGTAAAATACACTGATGGATATCATTCTTGATACACTGACAATTTAATGCAATATAGGTGTCTAAATAATGATATTTATCAATGTATTTTACATAAATTTATCTTTTTATACTAGTACAAACATTATTGCATACATTTATCTTTATCTTTATTTGATTTTTTATATGCTGATACAATTTGATGGTTATCAAATTATTAACTACTTGAGTTTTAGGTGAACATAAGAGGAGGGTTAGACCATTTAATATTTGCCTCAAATTCCTATGTTATAGGTTTTACACATTGAAATTGACACATGGATATTTAGTCAAATAATCAACACATAATCCCTAGAGATTCAAGTTTGCATACATAATCCCAATGGAATTCAAATTTGATTTATGCCGCAATCGGTATTATTACACAATAGAAGGCATGGAGGAAATAATACACCACACATACATTCATATACCTAATTTCTAATTTCAAATTGATGGTCATGCTACTCAAACTAAGTAAAAACACAGAACAAGATAAGTGTGGTCATTTCCAGCTGAAGACCTCGAAAATGAATGGTATTTTTTTTATATAGATAGGAATGGGCTCACCCATGTTCTTATCCCCTGACCCTTTGTAATATAAGAATGTTCTATTACATTACACTTGTGTTACCCTATTCAAAATGACAAGAAAAGGATAAAACATGTTTTACCATGTTCAGGTGGTTCTAAATTAGTTTTTGAAATTGAAGATTAAAAGAGATTAGATGATTTTGGGCTATACAGACCTTGACATACTTCTTACTATTCTTAAACATTAGCTAGACCCGTTTGGGTCTTCCAATGTCGTAAAAACTAACAAAATATGGTTTTACCTTGCTATAAATAATGACTACAACTTATGATCTATACAACGTATGCATTCATGTTCTGGGTGGTTTCAAAACTCATCATACAATAGATAAAATTTACCCAGGCTCCACATTGTTTTATCTAGCTTCTTATTCCCACAATCAATTGTATAAGGTAGTTGGCATCACATAACTTTCTTACGACCCAGTTGGCTCCGAAACTCCACACTACATTGAATGGAATACTTGTTTCACTCAATAGACCATATTTTGATATGTTCCACGGAAAGTAAAGGTGGGGATAAACATAATGAATGTTATCACTTTTCAGTATTTGATTCCCGTTTCACATCATCTAAACACCATGTTGAAGGAGATGAAGTAGTGTTATTTCAAATACCTAAGAAGTTACAATGTAGACCAAATCAGTCATCCAAGTCTCCAATAGCAACCAACCTAACCCAACATGAAAACCAAGAAACATTTTGTAAACACACAAACACAGAAAAATAAAGATAAAGCAAAGCAAATAATGGAAAGACAAATGCACACCATGTTTTTTGCAGGTCAAAAAGAGAATAGTAGTATCACAGGGTGCATGTATTTGAAAATCCTTAACCACCACAATAATTATTAAAGCAGCATTATATATGTATACTGATACTATCATGAATTTCTAATATATTGCAAACTAAAACTATTTTATCGGTTTGTATGTTTATGGATTATTAATTAAGCTTATGTTGTTATTGATGTGTCTGTCAATATTTTTGGGTCATTTTGTCACATGTGGTCAATGTTTCCACTCTTTCCTCCCCTCCCTTTCCCTGGGTTTCTAAGACTTTCCCTAGAAATGTACATTGTATGGTTTTGTGGCACTAAAAATGTATGTTGTTCATTTTTGGGGCGATCCTTTGTGGACCTTGTTTTGGGTCTCCCATGTTTTGTGTCCTTGATTTATCAGTGTTTCCCACCTATTGTGTATTGGCTTGCTCACCAATATGATCCTAATTTGAATATGACGCGGATAATTTAATGAAAAGTATTAATAAGATTAATTTTATTCAATAACAATGGATGCAATTTAATATAAACAATAGTTTAATATAAAAGAGATCCGTTATAATAATTCTTGTCATTTTAAATATGGAAAATGTCTACTTAGTCTTTCTTCTTCTCCCTCTTATATGTTATATGTTTTAAAACTTCTCTTTTTCTCAGTGTAATATAGTTTTTTTTATTTTCATTTTTATTTTAAAAAATTAGTAATTGATATTATTAATAAATTCATTTAAAATTAAAAACTATATTTTTATTAGTTGAAAAACACATTATTAGAAGTTAGTAAATAGAAAGATGTGCGGCTAACATCTTAACTACCAATTGCCTTAAAGATGTAAAAAAAGCCGAAGGATATATATATATATATATATATATATATATATATATATATATATATATATCGTGTGAAAGGTAATGACCTCACAACTGTTGAGCTGTTCACACAACACTTGTTTGACTTTTTTTTTCCTTTAACTCGGCACCAACTTTGTCATTTGCAGTCGACTAATTAAAAAAAACACTACAAAGAAAATTTTATTAAATATTTACATTCTAGAAGAAATAATCATTCAAATTATGTAAATTTATGCAACAAAAATTAACAATCAAAACAATTAGCAAAATTTTAATTCCAAAATAAAAAGATTTAAATCAGAGTAAATATTTTTCGCGAAAATAAAATTTTCCTAAAATTTTAATGTATCCTAAGTAAAATCTAATGGAAAATTGATTAGATTAATAAACAAAGATCAAAAGTCGTTGTAAAAATCCTAACAAAACAACTCACAACAAGTAATTGAAAAGATGAAAAAGACTATCCATAACTTATCAAAATGACAGTAAATATTATCAATTGTCACCACTTTTTGAAGATTTTAACCCTACCATTTAATTCCCAAATAGAGCCCCCAAAATCAATCGTAAATTAAATGTGGATCTCAATTCACAATAACCTAAAATTTGAGATGAAGCATCGCTATCTTGACTGAGTTCGTTCAATATAAAATGGAGAGTCAAGCGGAAACGTTAATTTATAAAAACTGGTTGACCGTTAAATTTTTCAAAGAGAAAATAATACATGAAAGGGACCTGGAATTGACCGTAAGAGGGAAGGCAGGGAGAGCAGGCACATCGAAGGCACTCGGTCTACGTTGATTTTTAAAGAACTAAAAAAAGCTGAGAAAATTTGAGATCAAGCATCACTATCTTGACTGAGTTCGTTCAATGAATGGGTAGATTCACCGAAAAATCAGGAGTCAAGCGAAAACGTTAATTTATAAAAACTGGTGGACTGTTTTTTTCAAAGAGAAAATAATAGATGAAAGGGACCTGGAATTGACTTTAAGAGGGAGAGCAGGCACATCGAAGGCACTCGGCACTTGGAAAGCAGATCTCAAAGAATCCTTTGAGTTTTCATAGCGACCAGAGTTGGATCGTTGATTGACTAAATCGGTGATGGAAGATTTTTAAACATATTTTAGAAAATCCTTTAACACTCTCCCCATCGCCATCTTCACTAACTCCAATGAATAGATTGATTAAAATATTTGCCAAGATTAAATGTGATTTAAATATGAATAAAAAAAGTTTGATATGGTCTTTAACATTATAAATGAGATCAACGTTTTCATTTTGAGACAAAAATAAATAAAGGTTAAAGAAAAAGCCACGAAACTCAAGTTTTGATTATTATTATTATTTTTTATTTTTTTTTGGGTTTGTGGATGTGAAAATTTTAGATAACATGTGTTTGAATGTTTATCACATGATAAAGGATGTTATTTAAATATTGTAAACATCTTTTGATTATATTTGTTATTTGGATATGGATTTTGTTGTCATTACCTAGAGCATGTGGTCATTATTGAGTCTATTGGTTGTTTGACACTGGGTTGAATTTTTTATTTCAATCGTCTATGAAATATATTAGATATGTGGTGTATAATATATGTTAACAAAGTAGTGCAGAATGTCTTTCAATAGTGTGGTGATTTATAGTTAAATCTGGGAAATTAGTTGTCAATAATAGGTGAGTTGACCTCTAAATCATATTTATAACTTGAAATTTTGGGTAATCTAGTGCTCTTTACAGATTCAAAAAATAGCCAAACCCAGATTTCAAAAAATAAAACTGAGGTGGAAGATGATCTCATCTTGGCAGGAAAAATAAGGAGAGATCCTAATAGAGGTAAGTCTTCTTCATCTTCTGAATATCCATCTATAGGTACCATTGATCCAATGGTGCAAAAGCTGGCAAATGAGTTGCTAGCTCTCAGAAAGCAAATAGCGCAAGGGATGTCTGCTCCTCCTTCATACCGAGATATACCAAGGAGGACATTCCCTAATCAGTCATACCAAGGCAATGCTGCCAAGAATCAAGGGTAGTCAAATCGTCTTCCTCCCCCTCAGGGGAAACTTGTTATTGAAGCAGCTCCAGCCAACTCAGCAATTGGATATCTTGAAATAGATTCTAATTTTTCCTTCCAGCTTGAGTTGAACCCAAAAGATGACATTGATCTCTCCGTAGAAAACCAAGAAGAATCAGCTAGCGACTCCAACATTAGTTTCCTAAATTACCAAGATGGACCTAGAAGTAAAGGTGAAGCATTTGATGGATCATACGTCTTATTCACCTGATCCCAGAACCAGTCAACCCAACAAGCTGATAAGGAAAAATAGAGGAGCGATCTCAACTAACAATTTCAATTGCCAAGCAGGGAACCACTCTGTCTTTTCAATCAAAGGACCCGATGATCCCTAAAAAAGTAAGTACCTCAAGTATGCCTTCACCTTCAACTTCAATTTCGCAGATAAGTACCCCCTCTTAAAAACCAGAAGGATGAACTATCTTCCCCTGTCCCTAATTCATTTCACACATTTGAAATAATCAACCATGTCAACAAAACTAAAATTTAAATGTCTGAATTTGAATTCCTGCAATCCAACTTTCAGTAGTTGGATAAGTTGTTTTAGTGTGTAAGAAATAAAATTGTCCCTATAGGATCAGCTGTTCCAAAGATGACTCTCACATCCACCCAGAATAACCTTGTCATTACTCCTCCTGCTGCTCTCGAGAGGACAGAACTATTTTATGTCTTCTTACTGATAAATAGACACCATCTGAACAATTGTGTCATAGACTTAGGTGCATCTGACAATGTCATGCCTGCCAAAGTGGTAGAATCTCTTGGACTTACACTAACCAAGACCTTTGGGAGATGTTTCTCCATGGAGAACAAATAAGTGCCACTACTGGGACAAATCAAGGATGCCCAAATTAAATTTGCAGCATTCTCAGACAACATAATTAAGATGACAGTCCTGGTGGCTGACGTCCCAGCCTCATATGACATTCTTCTTGGGCAAAATTTTTGTAAGGATGTTGGTGGCAAGTTAAGTATGGACCTATCTGAAGCAAGGATCTCGGTCAAAGGTGTCATGCAGAGATTGCTCACTGAGAAGGAGGCAAAATGCGTTGTCACTCAAACATCAGCACCTGAAGCTCAAATTTTGTTTGAGTCTTCAGGCGTGGATAATTACTACCTGACTACAAAGGATGTTCCTGTCTTAAATGATAAAACTTTTGAAAATGACAATCTAAAAATTGGTTCAGACAAGACAGTAGAAGACTTAATAAAGCACAGTGCAAGTCCAGAGGAATTCTCACCTCCAAATGAAGAAAAATTTAAGGAAAAATTAGTTTCTGATGATGTCTGAATTTTGGAATTCAATGGCAGCTATTCCTCTACTGGTTCTGGATCTAGAATTGTGTTGGTATCTCCTCAAGGAGATATTTTTCCTTCTTCATATAAGTTGCAGTTTAACAACACCAATAAAACTGCTAAATATGAATTGCTACTACTTGGATTAAAGGCCGCTCAAGACAGGGACATCAAACTCCTTCATGTCAAAGGAGACATTGAGCTAGTGGTTTTTCAGGTGAAGAACCTGTATCAAACAAAGAATGGAAGATTGCATCATTATCGTAATCTAATTTGGAATCAAATTGAAATCTTTGATGCTTTCAGTATCTCTGCAATACTCAGAGAATTCAATGACCGAGCTGATGTATTAGCTATTTTTGCAAATCTTTTGGTTCTTCACCCAGATTTTAAGGGAGATAGGTACACTATCGAAATAGTCCTTCAACCAAGTGTGCCTAAAAATGCCAATCATTGGCAAGTTTTCAATGACAACAACCAAATGATCACCTTTCTGGAACAAAAAGATAGCTTTGAACAGCTTCACTTCGAAGGCAGTGAGCCTTAGAAACTTGAATCAACTCTTGAAACAAGTTTAGACATAGGTGGAGAATTCCAACAGCTAAAGGGGAATAAAATTCTCAAAGGACTAGTTTCCCTTGAGAAACTATTTGATAAGCACCACAGGTTCATCAAACAACAACAAATGGATTCAAGCTCCTCTTAGGAGTTTGATCAAATAAATTTGGGTACTAAGAAAAATCTCAAGATGGTGAACATTGGGAAGTGCTGCACTTCTGAGGAGAAGCTCAAATTTATTGCCCTACTTCGCCATTACATAGATGTTCTAGCGTACTCTTATGATGATCTAAAGTCGCTCAGACTTGAAGAAATTCATCATGAAATTCTTCTCAAGAGTGATTCGGTGCCTTACAAGCAGAAATATTGGTAGTATAATCCAAAGATATCAGGTACTATTCTGTCTGAAATACAGAAAATGCTAAATGCTAGAATAATTTTCTCAATCCATCATTCCACATGGATTGCAAACATAGTTCTTATGAGAAAAAAATGATGAAATTCACCTCTGCATAGATTTTAAAAATTTAAATCAAATCTTCCTAAAAGATAATTACCCTCTGCCCATCATGGATCAAGTCCTTCAGACGGTGACTGGTTCAGAGATGTTATCAATGCTGGATGGCTTCTCAGGGTACAATCAAGTGGAAGTTGGCAAAACAGACCAACATAAGACCGCCTTCACCACATTTTGGGGCAATTTTGCGTATCAAAAAATTCTATTTGGCTTGATAAATGTTGGCACCACTTTTCAGAGAGCAATGGACCTTGCTTTCAAAGACGAAATAGTTAAGTTCATTGTGGTGTATCTTGATGATTTAACAGTCTTTTCCAAGCATCGTCTTGATCATGTGCACCATTTGCAACAAGTGCTGGAATGATTTCGCCAGAATGACATTTCTTTAAATCTCAAGAAGTCTATTTTTGGGGTAACATGTAAAATTCTCAGACACATTGTATCCTAAAAAGGCATAAATATTGACTCAAAAAGAGTCAAATCCATCCAGGAGCTTACTCTGCCTATGAGTAAAATTGCAGTTCACTCTTTCTTCAGAAAGGTGAATTTTTTATGAAGGTTCATTCTTGAGTTCATCGAGAAGACTTGCCACATTGCAGACATGATGAAGGGAAATGCCACTTTCAGCTGGACTAAAAAAGGCAAATTGACATTTTGAGACATGAAGACAACTATCGCCCATGCCCCAATTCTGGTTTGTCTAGATTATACAAAAGATTTCACAATGTATAGTTATGCTTTCGAGCACACACTTTCAGCAATTCTAGTTCAACAGAATGAAGAAGGTGTGGAATCTCCCATATCCTTCATGAGCTATCCTCTCAAAGCTCATAAATTGAAATATTTAAATCTGGAGAAGCATGCTTATGCAGTGGTAAAGGTAGTAAAGCACTTCGATTTTTACATCTTGAACTCACACAATGTTGCCATGGTTCCTGATACAATAGTTAAATCCATATTAATTCAGTAGGAGTTTGGAACCAAAAGGGGCAATTGGGTTGCTAAAATCTAGGAGTTTGATCTTGTTATCAAATTAACGAAGCTTGTGCAGGGAAGGGTCTCTACCAATTGATTACTGATAACAGACCAAAAAAATAGGTCATGAAGAAGTAGAAATTGAAGACACGCCAACAGTCATCTTTGTCTCCACCATGAATGAGTGGTATTCGAGTATTGTTCATTTCCTTAATTATGGTGAGTGTCCTACTCACCTGTCTCGTAAAGAAAAGAGGACTGTCAAGTTAAAAGTTGCTAATTTTTTCCTATAGGATAACGTTCTGTATAAGAGGAACCTCGATGGGGTGTTCCTTCGTTGTGTGGATAAAGAACATCAGAACCAACTTTTGGAGTCCTTCTATAATCTGGCCTGTAGAGGACATTTTTTTGCCCCTGTAACTGTCCATAAGATTCTATGAGCCAGGTATTACTGCCTACTTTGTTTCAAGATGCATACAAATAGGTACGAAGATTACTTCACCAAATAGGTGGAAGCTATTCCAGCCAAGCATGTTACTTTAGAAGTAGTATGCAATTTCCTCAAAAAAAATATTATTTCCAGGTTTGCGGTCCCAACCAAGATTGTGACAGATAATGTAGCCTATTTCTCTTCCCATGAGATTACTCAATTCTATTTTTATTATGGGATTACCCTCATCCACTCCTCTAATTATTTTCCTCAATGGAATGGCCAAGTAGAATCGAGCAACAAGAACTTGGTGACCATCATCAGGAAGCTGGTGGATGACAACCAACAAACTTGGCATAAAGCATTGGTTGATGCTTTATGGACATACACAATTACACCCAAGAGGGCAATAGGTATGTCACCATTCCAACTTTTATATAGTCTCAATGCAGAGATACCAATCATCCTAGA
This sequence comes from Torreya grandis, assembly GCA_037957365.1. NCBI lineage: Eukaryota > Viridiplantae > Streptophyta > Pinopsida > Cupressales > Taxaceae > Torreya > Torreya grandis. The sequence goes on along the minus strand of JARHVA010001296.1, from coordinate 1,321,373 downwards.
ATTGCCAGCACTAAAATTGGTAAAGGCAGTCGAAGATCAGACATATAAAAGCTCCATTGACAAATGATCATGTGCTTGACTAAGTTGGATGATTAGTGAACTATGGTGGTAGACTGAATCGCTGTGCATCAAAGTCTGGTGAAGAAGCTCTTCGACCAAAAAGCAAAAACCCATGATTTCCAGATTGGTGATCAAGTTCTGTTATGGGACAAGAGAAGAGAACCAAATGGAATGCATGGGAAATTTGATTCCTTATGGAGAGGCCTATTTACTATTCATCAGCTCAATGATGAAAATAGTTTCTTGTTGAAGTATCAAGATGGCATGCCCATTTCACTACTTCACAGCGGGCAGCATCTGAAGCACTTCAATTCTTGAAGTATTAGATAAGATTAACTTGTGCATATGTATAATTTTTGTATAGTCTTTGGCTTGTTTTGTGTTGTTCATTTTTGTTGGTTTTTGGTGCCTTTATTTTTGGGTGGCATGACTCTATAGTCCAATGGCATACATAAAGGCACTGGAGATTCTGGATTTTACTCACTTCGATTATTTTTACAATTGATGGAAGTTTTCCAACTGGAGCTAGCTGTTGTTCCCAAAATCCGTCACTTATTTTTGGGGGCAACCTATCAACTATTTTGGTTCTGTAGACCAAAATGGTCTCTTCCCTTCTTAAAAATTATTCTTCAATTATTCAAGTCTTCTAAACTAAAGAACTCACAGGTTCAACAGACAGGGTTTCTCAAAAAGAAGTTCCAACACTTGGGTATTTTCAAGGCTGGTTCAACGCTGAGGTTCAGTCAAAAGACTCATCGATAGGCTTTAAAGAAGTGGAATGAACCATTGAACCTTGAACTTTCACAAGCTCAAGGTTCAAAGGTTCAAAAAGAGTTAAGCGTTTCAAAGAGTTCAAGGAAGTTCAACTGCTTCAAAGGATCTTGAAAGTTTGAAGACTTCGACAGGTTCAAAGGTTCAAAGACTTCAGCGGACTTAAAGAAAAGAAGGCTTCGAAGAGTGAAGGTTGAACTATTGAACCATTGAACTTTGAACTAAAATGGTTCAAAGGTTCAATGACATCGATAGATTTAAAGAGTTAAGTGTTTCAGCAAGTTCAAAGTTCAACCACTTCAGAAAGTTCAACCGCTTCAAAAAGTTCAACGACTTCAAAGGACTTAAAGAAAAGAAGACTTTGAAGAACAAAAGATTGAACCTTGAACCAAAAGAGTTTAAAGTTCAAAGGTTCAATGAGTTCAATAGATTTCGAGAGACTTAGAAGAACAAAGGATTTGAAAAGCTAAGAAAGAAAGGTTGAATCGATTGAACCTTAAACTAAAATGGTTCAGAGTTCAAAGGTTCAACAAGTTCAACAGAAAAAAAGGATCCAAAAACTTCGAAGGACCAAAGGATTCAAAGAAAGAGAATGAACCGTTGAACTTTGAACCAAAATGGTTCAAAGGTTCAAAGGTTCAAGGAAGTTTCAAGCAAAGGAAGTGGAAGATTCTAGAGACATGTTCAAAGAGATGGTTCAACCGAAGAGGAAAGAAATGATTGAACCAAATAAGCGATTGAGTCAAAGAAGCGATTGAACCAAGGAGTTGATAGGACCGCCCAAACCGTTAAACCATTGAACCGATGCACCTCAAAGGTTCAAAGGTTCAAGATTCAAAGTAGTTCAGATGACCTAGTGACCAATGACATCCCCACGGACGTCAAATTCAAGGTAATAAAATGCCTATTTATTTTCAAATATGGCATAGAATCTGAAGACAAAACTCAGCGAACAGCTGAAGAAAGAAGCCAAAAGACCCTGTTGAAGGTAAGAAGATGGCATGAGAGCTCAAATTACAACAAGAAAGAGGGAAAGCTACAGGAGATACTGAAATATCTATAGGGGAGTTATTCCAGTAGGTGGAACAGTCCACCAAGTAGACATCTAAGTGCACAAACATTCAAAGGCACAGCTTATTTTTCTCCCTTTGAATAAAAGTGAGTGGACAGCTGCACACATATCAAGAAGAGGACTAGGCGACCCATACTTAAAAAAGAGCCATTTGAGATGAATTGACACGCCATAATTAAGGATGATGCCCTATTTCAGCATGGCCCCTGGATAGAACTGAAAATGCAATCAAGGCATTGAATGCAACATGGGCCGTTTCATGAAACAAAGTGCCCAAGTCTTTCTTGGAGCGCTATATATTGTAATCTCTTATTTTATGCAAAGGAGATCTTTTTGTTATAAGAAGCAAAACTCTGCCCAAATTGAAAGGCATTACTGAGACTTTGAGCTCAGATTGTTAATCATATTTTTTTATTTGAATGAGAAAGCAAGTGACTTTTCAGAGTTTGTGCTGGAATAGCTTGTGTTGTTGAGAAAATTGTTCTTATGTCTTTTTCTTGAATGCTTTCTTGTCCATTTAATTAAATAAGCAGAACTAGTGGAAGTAATCTGGAAGGTGCCCTGAAGCCAACTGTGGGAAGACTTTGAGCTACCACAATTGTCTTTAGCGTCTCTGTTTTAAGTTTATTTCTGTGTAAAAGATCTTGGGACGACTTTGTGTCCCCATTATCCTTCATATTTCACTCTTTGGCAATTGAGGTGGAGACTTTGTGCTACCCCTCATTCTGCTGGTTACTGCACCCTGTTACATTTACTTATCACTATCAGAAAAAAAATTGTTGTTTGCTGCAGACCACTTCTGAAAGAAGAGAAGTGCCTTCTATCATTTTACCAGGGTTTCTCCTTTGTTTGTGAACATTATCTCTGAAAAAAGAGAGATGGATGGTGTTATCCTACCTTTAGTGTTACTTTCAGCTTATATATATATATATATATATATATATATATATATATATATATATATATATATATATATATATATATCACTTCATATTTATAAGGAACCTCTCTTTGATGAGAGGAGAGATTTGTTCCCTTTTGATGTGGTTGACCTGCATATTTGGCCGATAAATCTCTTTATGTTGTGGTGGAAACACCTATTTTACCCATCAGTTAGTTGTCCCATCAGTTAGTTGGTGACAAAATATTCACCCAACATATATATATATATATATATATATATATATATATATGGAGATTTATCGGCTAAATATGCAGGTCAACCACATCAAAAGGGGACAAATCTCTCCTTTCATCAAAGGGAGGTTCCTTATAAATATGAGGTGATATATATATATATATATATATATATATATATATATATATATATATATATATATATATATATATATATATATATATATCGTGTGAAAGGTAATGATCTCACAACTGTTGCACTGTTCACACAACCTCTGTTTGACCTTTTTTTCCCCTGACTCAGTACCAACTTTGTCATTCCCAATCAATTAATTAAAAAAAACACTACAAATTTTTTTTTGTTAAATATTTACATTCTAGAAGAAATAATCATTCAAATTATGTAAACCTATGCAACAAAAATTAACAGTCATAACAATTAGCAAAATTTTAATTCCAAAATAAAAAGATTTAAATCAGAGTAAATATTTTCAGCGAAAATAAAATCTTCCTAAAATTTTAATGTATCCTAACTAAAAGGTAATGGGAGATTGAATAAATTAATAAATAAAGACCAAAAGTAATTGTGAAGATCTCAACAAAACAACCTATAACAAACAATTGAAAGGATGAAAAAAACTGTCCACAACTTATCAAAGTGACAGTAAATATTATCATTTGTCACCCCTTTTTAAAGATTTTAACCCTACCATTTAATTCCCAAATAGAGCCCCCAAAACTAATCATAAATTAAATGTGGGTCTCAATTCACAAAAACCTAAAATTTGAGATGAAGCATCCCCATCTTGACTGAGTTCGTTCAATATAAAATGGAGAGTCAAGCGGAAACGTTAATTTATAAAAACTGGTTGACGGTTAAATTTTTCAAAGAGAAAATAATACATGAAAAGGACCTGGAATTGACTTTAAGAACGCCGGAGGATATATATATATATATATATAAACTAGGGAATCAAGCGGAAACATTAATTTATAAAAACTGGTTGACCGTTAAATTTTTCAAAGAGAAAATAATACATGAAAGGGACCTGGAATTGACTGTAAGAGGGAACGCTGGGAGAGCAGGCACATCGAAGGCACTCGGCACTTGGAAAGCAGATCTCAAAGAATCCTTTGAGTTTTCATAGCGACCAGAGTTGGATCGTGGATTGACTAAGTTGGTGATGGAAGATTTTCAAACATATTTTAGATTGGCTGCAGTAAAAAATAATTTAAGACTCTGAACATCGCCATCTTCACTTAATGCTTCAATAGACTGATTAAAAAAGTTGGGAGTCGAGAGAAAATGTTAAAGGCCTTATTGTGTACTACATAGAACACCATTTTATTAGGAGGAGGAATTGTTGGGGATGCCCGAGTCAAGACATGTTTCAAGTAGTAATTGGTGTCGATTTTTGTAGGGTACATTTAAAGTAGAATTTCTATTTCACGCTCCAAAAAAACTTACAATGAATATGTAATAGTCAATTTCCATAAAATAAAATTTGAAATATAAATTGAAACTGAAATTTGAAACTTAAGAGTGGGAAAAGATTACCTTTGTATGTGGGTGACACTGTGTTACCTTATAGCAATTTGTTGGAGATGATGATTCCTTATTAAAGAATTGGAGAATGTTTCCTTTTTCTGAACCATTTGGAGAAGTGGGGATGATATAGTACTAATTATAATTGATTCAATCCCATGGGTTGGGAAGATGGATGTCTTAATCCTCATGAAATAGGGAGTAGTGCCAAGGCTATTGAGCATTGGTAAACTTCAACAACAATAACTCAAATAACTAATCTAGCTTATATTATGAACCTCTTGGAAATAGAAGCCACATTATGAGCTCGTTATGATTAATTCCAAAGCCATTGAACCTCAACTATTTTATCTGAAAACATATGAATCAATTGTTACAGATGGACTTATAGATTCAAAGTTGCTCACTTCTAGGTACCATCAAATTGTGTTTGCAAATAATAAACTATAATAATCCTCATGTGCCAAAATGATATGTTGTAAATGTATAGATGTACATAAAATAGTATCATTCCCACTAAATCGGTGCCACCTAATATATGTAATAATATCGAAGTGCATGAACAAGTATCATGCTCCACTAAATCGGTGCCAACTGTTATACAATGCTATACATCTATATGCTAAATCTGAGAACCCATATCTCAAATGTTTCTTTATGTGAAAACTTGTAACTTATGTTCCTATAAATGGTGTACATATGCCATGCATATACAGCCTAGTGTATCTGAATTCGTAATCTGTAACTTATATATTTGTAAAGTGAAAACATAAATAGAACATATGTACATGGTTCGATTGATGACTGCCTATTTTAAATACATGTCAAACATTTTAAAATTAATCTTTTTTCATTAAATATATTTTATCTTATCCAAAACGATTATAAATATTTTATCTCATATATAAATTTCTCTTATTTTTATAAATTATTAGAATTGTTGAAGATAATATAAAATCTCAAATACTAATTTCATGCAACACACCCTCAATTTCTAAGACTAAGCTCAACTCCAATTGAAAGTTAATCGTAAAATTAACACCTTTTTATAATAATAATAAAAAGGAGTGAATCACAATACTTCAAAATTCAATTCCAAATAAAATAAAATATCAATGAAAAGTAAATAAATTTGTTCAAGCGTGCACATTTAATTGACGAATATTAAAGTTTGAAATTTTCCACATATAATAGAATAGACTATTTCTATGCTCACCCAAAATCATAATGTTGATGTTCATATTTTAAATAAGTGGTTGTTAGAAAAAAAACAAAATAGTCGTCAAAGTTTAACAGGTGGGAGAAAAAGTGCTTTCCCACGTCCTCCGACTTTTCAGGAAGTTTGTTTTTTTAATTTTATTTTTTAAATCTCGAATTCTTAATTTTTAATTTTATTTAATTTTTTTAAATAAAAATTACGTCTGTAAATATGATCACTTAACTATTTTATTAAGATACAGAATATTTGTTTAACTGGAAACCATTGCAAAGACTTCGTAAGTCAATTGACTGATTTTTTCCCGTGTTCTCACATTTCTGTTTCTGTTTTTTTTTCATCAAAATAATGCAGCGTAAAGATGAATTCAACGTGTGTTTCGGATCTCTAAATATTTGGAAAAGTTGTCCACATTATCTCTGTGTTTTATATCTCTGCTGTTTCCACGAGAAAAATGATATGAACGTTCACACGTTAAATATGTTTTTTCCCCTTTGCGTACAAAAACTATCGATTGCTACATAACACGTTAAATATGTTTTTTCCTCTGAGATTGTCATGACCCGTTATACGGGTGATTATACAAGGCTTTAAAATGTATCATGAATATCATATCACAAAATCAAGATATTAAATATAACATATATGATATAATGTGAAAAAACTATCGATTTATTTTAAGATATAAGGGTATTTATGTGAAAACATATATGCGTTATGAATATTTTTCCCATTTTTGCGATGATATAAACAATGCAATATTAAGAACATATTTTCTCATGCAGGTTTAAGATATAATAAATATGGTGTCATATTGCAAGATCTAGTAGTGTAAGAATGAGTATAGAATATTTTTTCCCAATGAATGCATGGTAGGAATCATAGAAACATAAGTTAAAAGTAAAGGCATTTTCATGATTTTGATAATAGAAACACAATTAAGGAACATAAAATACACTACGTGTGTGAATAAGATAATTATAATATAAAACAAGTCAAATAAATCAAAAAGCACGAAGCAAAAAAATCTTTATATGAATGTAAAAATCATAGCAAACATGATGAAGATATAAAAAAACATTATAGAGATATGAATCAAGCATGTGAAGACACACTGGGTAGATAAAGACACACCAAGGATATGAAAAAACACTAGGCAGATGAGATGGATTATGTCACACTAATTACATATTAGAAACATAAAGAAGCATATTAGGTACAAAACAAATGTAGTGTAGTATGGAAAAATGGTTCTACATTAGCAATGCACTCTACTAAACCATAATGAACGTGTAATTTAGATCGAAAGAATTTATAAAAATAAATATTAAAAACAAATCTAATTTTAGTAAATAAGGTATTGAAATAATTTAAGCGTCCAAAACTAGACTTATGATGAGAGTACATAATTTTTGAAAATATTTAGATTTTTTGATGCTAAAAACAAATAAAAAATAATATAGGAACGAAGGCAAAGAACACCCAAAAAATGTTTAGAAATCTAAAGTTTTTATAAAAATAACCACGAATGGGCTATTACACACCTAACAAGTTCAGGAGCAAGTTGGTATATTAAAATAGCATAATTGTATTGCCATATTATAAATAGGGATGGCCTTGGAAAAATCTATAATGAAATCATCTATCCACACAAAATTACTTAGATGAGAGAAAAAAATTTACCAATAAAATGACATTACATTAATTATCAAAGTAATATATTGTACTTATGTGCTACAAAATTGGTCACACCAAATTATGGTTCTCTAAAAAACTACATCTTCACTAGCTTAGGAGATGACTCTAAACTCCATCCTCATTCCACAAAAATACAAAGGTTACTTTTATATGAAAATATAGAGCTGAGTGGTGGAGTTTATTGGTAGAGTGAAACGTGGTATCACTATTTAAGTTACATCTAATCTTTTCACACAAGTGACAATACCTACTATTATTAAATGTGCATTAAATGAAGTAGTGCACCTATTAAATCACACTTTGTAACAATAATACCTAAGGTGGACTTCAAAAAAAAAAAAAGTGAAAATGGCACATAGTAACATGGTATGCTCCTGGAAATTGTATAATTTCTTGAAATTAATTTTACAATGGTGTTACTTTGTTGTTATGATTTGAAAAACCTCTCTTAGTTTGTCATAATTCAATGTGCATTTTATAGAAATATTTATCCTTTTTTAAAACCCTATTCTACCATAGAAACCTTGTAAGACCTTTAAAAATTTGTATTCAATTGGGGAGACTTCCTCGATGAAGCCCTCATTCAAGGAAAATTTAGAAACTAATGTTCTGTGTAATTAAACAAGAAACATGTTATGCAAGCCCTAATCCTTATACTCTTTTTCACTATATAAAAAATTATAAATGATACACTATGAAGTCTTGAGATATAAATCTGGATTAAGCACTTTAAATTTTCCATTAGACTTTTGGTTATTACTCTTTATCTTTTCTTGAAACTCTTACTTTCATTCTATGTTTGTCTTATATGAACTAATGTGTGCATGCATGTCTATGTGTGATTTATAAAATTAAAAAACGAACCTATTTTCACCCAATCAACATACAAAGTGGGAAAAATTTGAAAAAAAAAGTAGAAAGATCAAATGAGTAGAGAGAACAGTCAAAAGGACATAAAAAAAGAGGGGACCAAAAGTGTACTTCATGGAAAAAACCTAGGGAACCCAAATAAATCTAAGAAAATAAGGAAAGAATGGGGGAGAGAGAAAACATACAACATGGGAGATAAATAGAGTCCATAACTTATGAAATATGTACCAATAATATTTTAATATGAACTAAGGATAAATAGATACACACATACCCTAAATATATGTAATGGAAATTTAAAACTACCCTTAAACAAAAATTAGGTGTTTACATAATACCCCAACTATTGTCACCAAATCTTGCACCCTAGAAGAGGGCATTCAAGCCTCTTATAGATTTAGAAAACATGGGAACACTTCCAGGTATGTGGGTGTACCTATAGTGGAAGTGAGCCTCTAGATTTAAAGGGCTATCTCCCTGAATGTATCTTGCAAAGCTTATCACTTTTTTAATGCTTACTTGTCGGGGTGGGGAGGGTTAAAAATTGCATGAAATAAATTTATTATAAAAGGGTGATGTACCAAGATGTTTTCCACAAGATTATCATACTCTATCACAAAGAGACAAGGATTTAAAACACTAATCTAAGCATCCTAGAATGCACTAGCATTAGTGTTTCGATATGAAGGTGAGATGCATGAAGAATTTCTAAGGCAGATAAAACCATAGATCAGTTATAGATACTAAGTATCATTATACACTTAATATAAATTCTTACACTTGACTACACTTCATATGACCTGCTAGGCTGAAATCACTTGCATCAAACATGGAAGGACTGAGAGAAAGCAAGGATAGATGAATATCTCTTAACTATTCACTATACATCTCTTCACACACTTTGATAAGTTGATATATGAACTCAAACCAGATCTCATTTTATTATTCTAAGGTAATGTACAATGTCAAAACTAGTAGGGCTTCACTTACTCCAATGAATAGATTGATTAAAATATAAAGTCCAATATTAAATATTTGCCAAGATTAAATGTGATTTACATATGAATATTTTTTTTTTGATATGGTCTTTAACATTGTAAATGAGATCAACTTTTTCATTTTGAGATAAAAATAAATAAAGGTTAAAGAAAAAGCCACGAAACTCAAGTAGTTATTATTATTATTATTATTATTATTATTATTATTATTATTATTATTATTATTATTATTATTATTATTATTATTATTATTATTATTATTATTATTATTATTATGGGTTTGTGGATGTGAAATTTTTGAATACTTGTGTTTGAATGTTTACTATATGACAATGGATGTTATTTAAATATTGTAAACATCTTTTCATTATATTTGTTATTTGGATCCAGACTCTGTTGTCATTACCTAGAGCATGTTCCCACCATTGAGTCTATTGGTTGTTTGAGGTTAGGTTGAATTTTTTATTTCAGTCGTTTATGAATTATATTAGATATGTGGTGTATAATATATGTTAACAAAGTAGTCCAGAATGTCCTTCAATAGTGTGGTGATTTATAGTTAAATCTGGGAAATTAGTTGTCAACAATAGGTGAGTTGATCTCTAAATCATATTTATAACTTGAAATTTTGGGTAACCTAGTGCTCTTTCCAGATTCAAAAAATAGCCAAACTCAAATTTCAAAAAATAAAATATTTGTGAATTAACGAAAATTCGCCACTAAAAAACCCTATTTGGTAAGTAATTATTTATTTATGTTTTTTCTTATAGATTTCATAAGGACATTTGCCCAAATTCATAGATGATGGGGATTCAAATGATGGTCACTACCAAAATGCCAACCAAACCAAGATCATTCATTCCAATATTTTAACATATTATTGATTGATTGGGCTCTCAAGATTTATTAATTAAGCTTAGAATGTTATTGGTGTTTCTATTAAGATTTTTGTGTTGTTTTGGTATATGTGGTCAATGTTGTTAGATATATAACAATAAAGCTAAATTTTGAGTCCCTTTGCAGTGCGATTTGTATCCCACATCACGACAAGGGGAATGGAGGGGCAATATGCCCATCTGCCCAACTCTCCACCCACTATTGTCATATGTGGGTTTGGGGGGAACATTTTATGGAGCCCCTCTAATGAGGTTCGGGGGTAGTGCTCCTGAAGCCAAAAATCAAGGAGTGAAACCCGCTTTTAGGAAGATGAATTCCATCAAATTTTATTTTTAGAAGGAAAGTCCTAATAATATTTTTTCACTTAATTTTTAGGAGGTGGAATCCTAACGGTGTTTTACCAATTAGATGTATTTATCTTTGTGGAGTTTGCATGTAATCTACACAACCAGTTCACATGTAATCTATTTATTTTGAAATTAATAAAGCTTGATATCTTGTAACGTGGATGTTTCTTTAGCTAGCTATGGTTTTACCACATAAATATGTTGTTCTATATCTTGCATGTTTATTTTTCTATCATTGTAGAGTGTGGTTTTGTAACAAATATTTCCTCTCTCTCTCCTCCCCTCCCTTTTCCCTGAGTTTATAAGATATTCCCTAAACATGTACACAATATGGTTTTGGGGCACTAAAAATGTATGTTGTATAGTTTTGGGGTGAGTCTTTTTGACTCTTATTTTAAATCACTTGTATTATGTATCTCTAATTTATCATCATTTTCCATCCATTATATATCGACTTACTCACCAATATAATCATAATTTAAATATGCCCTATATACTTTAATGAAAAGTATTAATAAAATTCATTTTCTAATATGTAAAATTTATTGAACATATATATGTATATATCCAAACAAGACAAGTGAAAACATTAAGTGCAGGAACAGCAGGCACATCAAAGGAACTTGGTGTCAAAATGTTGAGGTTAGGGTGTGCCAATTTATTTTCATTAACATGAGATAATTATATGAATTTTGAAGATGCTTATCTTTTTTAAATGTTTTATTTTTTTTCATAGGATTATGGAAAACATATGTGTCTTGTGTATAGCTATTTGTTATGATATAAGAAATGCATGTTTAAAATATGCATATATTGTTTATGGTTAGCAGAAATAAGTGACAACTTTTAATTCAGCGCCAAATAATGATGGTATAAAATGGAACGTTTCATACTCTTCATGTTGTTATAACTATATTTTATTAGAATGTGTTTCGTGAAATCACACAAAAAATCATTCGATGGCTATCCTTTATGTCCCTCTAGACTTTTATGAATCCCATGCTATCTTTTATTCATGGTATCAGAAGGAATTATTTTTTAATATGACACATGCTATGACATTTGAAGGAATGAAACATAACTTTCTTCCACATCAATCCGTTGAGACCAAATCCTACATTACAATATGAGGTTAACTACCTCTAGGATTCCTTCATCCAGATGTAAGTAAACACAAATATTTTCATAGGAAGCCAACATACCATCTTTGGTGGTCAAATATATTTGAATGAAACCACACAAGAGCTCTCCTAACTCAAATAGGTATTCAATTCCTCATTACTCCACCAATAACACATATAGTTTGACTTAAAGAGAGAAGTGGCCAAGCTTGGAGTTTATTGCATCAAAATTATGGATCCAATGTTGAAGCCATAACCTAGCCCACTTCAAAATCCATGGACCCTATTATTATTGTTGTTTTTTTTGTTGTTGATAGCTACAAGGAACCCCTTAGGAAGTAATTTCACTTCAAATCTATGATTCTTTACCTATAGCTCCACTACCCCATATGTGAGCCATTTTCCAATAATCTCCTTTTCCTCCAAAGAACTAATATTTTCCACAATGTTGGGGGTGTCCACCATCAAATTATTCTTAAGGATTTATAGAATGCCTTCTGTTTGACCCTCTAAACCATCCCTACTAGTGATTTTTCAATGTGCCCCCAATGCAATCCTATTGGCTCTAGTTGTCACTATGGACAGGCTCTTCCCATGCTTACCAAAATAAATCCCCAACTTTCTGACATATTTTTCCTAGATAGAGAAAACTTACCATCCCCTTTACCACTTTTTTCACCATCAATCTTCTTACCCTTAGCTCCCTTTCCCAATTTTTTGTGTTGTCTTGAACTAGATTCTTCGTCTTGATCCAAACCCTCACCACTCTTATCTTCATACTCAAATGAACTCTCCCAATCTCCCTGTGAATTTCCTTCTCCACTCCTTTTCTTTCCTTCACTATTATTTGCTTTATGATCTCTCTCTGACATTTTTTTATACCACCAGTTCTAAGATGATATCTTACTATGTTAGACATCGATTTTTTTATTTCCTATTTGTAAATTACGTGTCTACTAATTTAATTTTGAAATATGTGTTTCACATGTTCATATGAAATCTCAAAAGGGGGGCATATATTCCACTTTTTTTATTTTCAAACTTTAGGACCTAAGACATTTCTATACTATCTTTCTTCTTTGAATGAAGGTGATAACATGTTGAGTTTTCCAAGACGTGACAAATGCATGATACTTTTTTATGCCACTGGATATATTTAGGACATTTCCTAGCACTAATCTTTTCATAATATGTCAAATTTATTTAGCTTTGATTTTTTTCACTAAAAGTTGTACCAAAAACTGCATACAAGATTTAGAATGGTGTTAGAGACTTAGATTTTTACATGTGCATTATTATTTTCTATAGATTAAGAGATGCAAGGAGCTAAAATAGGGGTGCCCTCATATTTTACAACAAAACTAGGTGCATCATATTTGATTTGTCTTTTGTAGATTTCAGTAGGTTATTTTGGTAGGCAATTATCTGCATTTCCTTTTTCTTGCAGATTTCATAGGGATATATACCCAGATTCATAGATGTTGGGGATTCATATGATGGTCACTACAAAATTTCCATCCAAACTAGGGGTATCAATTTGTGTTATTCTATTCCTAGATTTCAATAGATTATTGGTTGATTGGGCACTAATCCACATGCACACGTCATTTGTAGGTCTACAAGAGTTTGGAATTTCTATAAGAGCACTATAATTGCTATGGGAGCTTTGAGAGTGCATAATTTTTTGTATTGAACGCTCTACCCAACCCCGATTTATGTTTTTTCATTTTGATATGTATGCTCTCACATAGATCAGAGTAAGACATTATGTAACCACCTCATTTTATTAATAGGGTAGTCATAAAATTGCATTACCTTAGGGTTTGTATGTTTATGGCTTACTAATTAAACTTATGATGTTATTGGTGTGTTTGTCAAGTTTTTTGGGTCATTTTGTCACATGTGATCAATGTTTCCCCTCTCTTTCCTTACCTTCCTTTCCCTGGGTTTCTAAGACTTTTCCTAAAAATGTACACTGTATGGTTTTGGGGCATTAGAAATGTATGTTGTTGAGTTCTGAGAGAGACCTTTGTGGCACTTATTTTGGGTCTCTCGAGTTATGTGTGATTGATTTATCAGTGTTTTCTATCTATTGTGTGTTAGCTTGCTCGCTAATATGGTCCTAATTTGAATATGACCCGAATAATTGAATAAAAAGTATTAATTTAAGATTCATTTTTTTCAATAAAAATGGATATGATTTAATATAAACAATAGTTTAAAATAAAAAAGCTTCATTATAATAATTGGTATCATTTTAAATATGATAAACTATTACTTAATATATTTTCTTTTCCTTATATTTTAAAAGTTATCTTTTTCTCAACTATATATATATATATATATATATATATATATATATATATATATATATTCATTCATATTTATTTCAAAAAAATATTAATTAACAATCTTAATAAATTCCTTTAAAATTAAAAACTATATTTTTATTAGCTAAAAAGTACATTAAAGAACGCTGAGAAAATTTGAGATGAAGATTCATTTAAAAATCAGGAGTCAAGAAGAAACGTTAATTTATGAAAGGGACGTAAGAATTAAATTAATGTTACTCTCCAGTTGGATGAAATTAACATTAAATGCTTTGAAATTAATGTTAAATGCTTCTAAATTAACGTTAAATGCACACTTTGTCATTGGCACTTAGATTATCAAAGAACTTTATTTACTCACCTGGACACATCCATGACATCATTGATAACTCTCCAACAATTTCTCCTTGTCATTGATGTCAACGCCCATCATATAACAATATATAACTCACCTTCTTTCTCTCTCTTCGAGCACTCCCAAGCTCATGCAATTTCTCCCCCTTTGACATAATGACAAAGTGGGCACCAACTTATCCTAAGGACTTGAAAATAATACCAATAGTAGCAGACCATTTTATAAATATACAATAAAATCCTCCTTACCTTAAGCCTACCTCTTCTTATCTTGAAAACGTCCTCTTCCTCCATGCCAACATTCTCTTCAACCAAACACTACAATCAATGAAGAAAGAACACACAAAACACTGAAATATGATGGAAATCACTAAGAAACATCTGAGAGGGACTCCCCCTAATATCTTTGAGCTATTTCATATCTTAGATCATCTTCATAGCTCCACACACCATGAAGAACCACCATATAGGCTTACTAGCCTTCTCTCTTAAACCACCTCAACGACCATCAATAGAACTTCATGCCACACATCAAATAGGAGACATGCACTAAACCAACTTGCGAAATCACATTGAAATAATAATGCCTTGATCTTTTGGATAAATTGACCAAAAGACACTCTTCTTCACAATAGGCCTATCTAGCCTCCTTGTAGTCCTACATGGAACTTGCAAAGCCCATTATTTTTAGTAGACACATCTTCAAGCTCTAAAACTTCATACTTGGATCACTCTCATATGCCCCCTTAAACATGTTAGGTTGTGGAGCTAAAAGCTTCACCAGGATGCGAACAGGAGAGTTGTGGAAGTTACAGAGGTTGCAGGGAGTTGTAGAATGAGTTGCAGGGCAACTGACGTCAGTCTGATCAATTGACGTTGGTCATGATGCAGTGTAGAAGCAACCGATGTCAGTTAAAAGTTGGCCGACATCGGTCAGGAAGGTGCCGACATCGGCAACCTATGTGTGCATGCAGTTTGCATGCAGGTTCAGGACAGGTCTATTTTTGGATCGGTAGTTTGCATGTAAAGACTTATTTTAGTCTTAGAGTTGTGAGTCTAATTATTGTATGCATGAGATCTATATAATAGACTCATGGGCTGTATTGTAAATAAGTGATAGAGAGTAAGAGAGCAAAATAAGCTCCTTCTGAGAGAAGAGAGCAATGGTGTGTTCCTCCTAGTTCCATAGTACCAAGTGTGGGTGCTGGTTTGGAGAATCAGAAGGGTTCTTTGTATATGTATGATCTTGGTCAGCAGGTGTGCATGGCTACGTTTGGAGATCTACAATGGTGAGTAAGGTCTGGCAATTTGCAGGTGGTAGCAAAGAGCGGGGAGATATACTTGGACTACGGTTGTGTGCTTGGTGTACTGGCAGCGTGTTACTGACTGGTGGAGGTGAACATCAATTTTATATTTGAGTTGATTGTTAGGACCGTAAGAGAGAGAGGGAAGAAGTCCTTGAGGTGTGGCAAGCCTTAGAGGTGGAAGAAGAAGTGGCATCTTCTTTATTGTAGTTTTTTCTAAGTGATTATTAATATAATTGGGTATTGTCTCTCATATTCTCGTGTTGTTTCATATTTCTAGTTACTTATCATTCTGGTAAATTCTGTGTTTAGTTGCTAATATAGAGGTAATCATATATACTCTTATTGTGGAGAGTAGGATCCTAACAGTTGGTATCAGAGCTTTAGGTTGGGTTACTAACAGGTGGTTTTAGATCTGGTTAGTGTTTGTTGATTACAGGTTACTCACAGGGGTTTCTGATTGAGTGGGAGTATAGCAATGACAGAAGAAAGTAAGCTACGAATGAAGAAACTGAATAGCATGAATGGTCTGATTGATGGAAAGAAAGAGTAGGTAAAGATAGATTGTTGGTTGGTAGAAGATCAACATGAAGGAACTGAAGGAGCAGGTGTTGTAGATGTTGTTGCATAGGATGTTCTAGATAAAGTAGAATCTTGGTTTACAGATTCTGTTGCCTCTTTCCATGCAGCCCGAAATAGAGCATCTTTTCATGGGTATGTCTTGGGAGACTTTGGAGAGATTTATTTAGGGGTTGGTGAGCCTTGTCAGATTATTGATGAAGGGGAAGTGAAGCTGAAATTATAGACGGATAACACACGGGTGTTGAAGGAGGTCATGCAGGGACCAGTCTTGGAGATGAGTCTAATTTCTTCAGAAAAGTTGGGTGATGAGAGATGCATAGTAACTCTCATAGTGGATGCACTTGAATTAGATGGTGGTAAGAAAGTAGGTATCCTTTATCTATCTACTTATATTACTGATTCACCTTCTATTGCAGAGATGTGGCTTTGTAGGCTTGGTCACATATGTAAGAGGGGAATGGATGTTCTTAAGCAGAAGACAGATGTTTTTGACAAACTTAAGAACTGGAAAGCCTTGGTTTTCATGGAGGAGATGATAGACAAAGATCAGTTTAAGGGGATGAAGAATTTTAAGCAGAGCAAGGTTGATTTGATCAGGGTTTTGACCCAAAAGGAGCTCGCGGGTAAAAGTTGTCACTCACAAGAACACAGAGACTGACGTCGATTAGAAAACTAGCATCAGCGTCCAGAAAGGGACTGATGTCGGCTATGTGCAGACTGACTTCAGTGACTCAGGGTAGGTAAAAATTGGCGTCGGCCAGGGGAACCGATGACGGCAGGGTGGTAGTTGCATGGAACCGACGTTGGTCGGGTGCAGACTAAAATGTGACCGGCATCGGTCACTGAGACAGATTTTGGGTAGACAGCAAGCTGTGAAGGAGTCTCAAGCGCCCATATGGAGGACTGAAAGCGTAAGTAAGTCCTAAATTCATCATTTCCCTTCTTTACACTACTTGTTGCTCACTGATGGTTAAGAATTAGGAAGTCATTAAAGAAGCAGAACAAGTAGATCCAAGAAATAGTGGGAGTTTGGCATGGATGAGGAGTGTGAGTCCTTGGAGAAGAACCAAATAGGGGTTTTTTGGTGGAGTTGCCAGCGGAAAGAAAGCACTGAGAGACGAATGGATGTTCAAGATGAAGAAGAGCGGGAATGGACACGTGAGATGGAAGGCCAAGGTTTTATGGTCTTGAGGTAGCTGCATGACAGTGGTACAGGTTTGACAGGTGGATGACAAAGCATGGCTTTTGTCAATGTCAGTGTAACTATTGTGTGTTTTCCTTACCAGGTGGATAATGATTACAACATTATCTTGTTACTGTATGTGGAGTGGTTGCTTGTTGCAGGGCTACACATGCAGGGAGTTTCTGAGCTAAAGGTAAAGCTAGTTCAGAGGTATGTCACGAAGAATTTAGAGTAGTGAAATTCTTTGGCATAAGAGACATGAAAGATCATAGGGTGATTTTGTCTCAAGAGGGAGCTGATGTGAAGAAGGTGTTGGCGGGGTTCAATTCACAGGATGCAAAATTGGTAAGCACACCAAGGGCTAGACAGTTCAAGCTGAGCTTAAAACAGTGTTTGAAATCACATGAGGTCTAGTGTAGACCTGAGTTTTCCCAAGCAGTGGGAGTTGTCAAAAATTTTGGAGCCAAATTCAGGGAAGAAGTACTAGAGTGTAGTTTAGTGGATTCTCAGGTATATGAGATAGATCAGCAGTAGGGTATCTTGTTATGAAGGGTCAAGGTCTTCACTACATGAGTTGTAGGTTCGGATGTGGCAGGTTACTTGGATGACAGGTGGAGCATCATAGGGTTTGTTGTGGTGGTTGGTCTTCAAGATTGAGCTTGAAGAGGGATATAAGCTAGGAAACAAATTAGATGAAGGTACAGGTACAGGTGCAATATTTATCTCCAAGTGGGAGATTGTTAGGTTGTGGAGCTAAAAGCTTCACCAAGATGTGAACAAGAGAGTTGCAAAAGTTACGAAGGTTGCCGGGAGTTGCAGAATGAGTTGCAGGGCAATCGACGTTGGTCCAATAAACCGATGTTGGTCATGGTTTAGTGTAGAAGCAACCGACGTCGGTTACAAGTCGATCGACATCGGTCAGGAAGGTGCCGATGTCAGCAACCTGTGTGTGCATGCAGTTTGCATGCGGGTTCTAGACAGGTCTATTTTTGGACCAACAGTTTGCATGTAAAGACTTATTTTAGTCTTAGAGTTGTGAGTCTAATTATTGTAATTAAGAATGTCTAATTATTGTATGCATGAGATCTATATAATAGACTCATGGGCTGTATTGTAAACAAGTGCTAGAGAGTAAGAGAGCAAAATAAGCTCCTTCTGAGAGAAGAGAGCAATGGTGTGTTCCTCCTAGTTCCATAGTACCAAGTGTGGGTGCTGGTTTGGATAATTAGAAGGGTTATTCATATATGTATGATCTTGGTCAGCAGGTGTGCATGGCTACGTTTGGAGATCTACAATGGTGAGTAAGGTCTAGTGATTTGCAGGTGGCAGCAAAGAGCAGGGAGATCTACTAGGAGTACAGTTGTGTGCTTGGTGTATTGGTAGTGTGTTACTGACTGGTGGAGGTGAACATCAATTCTATATTTGAGTTGATTGTTGGGATCGTAAGAGAGAGAGGGAAGAAGTCCTTGAGGTGTGGCAAGCCTTAGAGGTGGAAGAAGAAGTGGCATCTTCTTTATTGTATTTACTTCTGAGTGATTATTAATACAATTGGGTATTGTCTCTCATATTCCCGTGTTGTTTTATATTTGTAGTTACTTATCATTCTGGTAAATTTCATGTTTAGTTGCTAATACAGAGGTAATCATATATACTCTTATTGTGGAGAGTAGGATCCTAACAAAACACACCAATTTCCATAAACTAGTTCATCCTCTACAACACACTTCTTTCACAAACTAACTTGCAAATTAGGCCTCCATCTTGACAAAAACAAGAATAATTTCAAAACCACAGACATTCAAATCTCTATGAATCTTGATTTGACAAACCATTTGGCCCATTCAAAAACTTAATAAGCCTCAAATCTTAACTCATAAGGCAAGACACTTTTATAGAAGATCCCAAAACCCTAGAATATCATAACAAACAAGGTCAACATAGCATCTTCCAGTCTATGCACACTCCTAAAACATATGACACACTTAAAGACACCCATCACACACTTCTAGACCAAAATTTTAGATTCCACACATTTGGGAACCCATACATCATATAACCCATTTTAGGACTTGAAAACTCTTAAGCACATACTGGGAAACCCAAGAGCAAACAAAAATATCCAATTTGACTTCAATATCCCTTCAGACCATAAAACCATATGGATCATGATACAATAATCTCAACAAACCTTTCTATGCAAAAATATAATCTTGACAGAACACAAATCTTCTTTTTCCACTTGAAAACCTTTAATCTACCCCTACAGACTGACCAAGTAAAAATATGCATCACTCTAACATCACCATAACAACTCTTCTACTTGGACATACCTAATCCAACTAAAAACACTCATCTCTAGCCTTCTAGGACCATCTGAATAACACCACAACAACACTTGCTTCTTCACTTGAAAGGAGTCTCTTAAGAAGCATAGATAGAGACATCATTTACACCACAATGCTCTTTAGAACAAATTGAAGCCATGAGGGGGCCACACATCCTCACTCACCACTGGAATCCTCTTATAGCTATAAGAATCCCTTATATTATTTTCCTTTTTCTTAGTCTGAACTATGACAACCGGTTCCTGTTCTATATCACTATCTTTCTCTTCTAAGATAGAATTGACAACACATGGAGAAACTATGGAATCTTGACATACCTTTTCATTTGAAGAATCCACTTTGTAGTTAGGAACCTCATCACTAGACACTGATAATTGATGTTATTTGTATGATACATGCTCAACAATGGTAGTATGTTCACTTGGATCCATACACATCTTAGGACTAGCCTCAACCAATACCTTGGTCTTCTTCTTGAGCTTGGTCTCTTCATTCTCAACATGAGCAGACAATGAGAGCCTTTTACAATCTTCAACTTCTGAAGCATTCTTGACCATAGCAAATATATTACTCGGACTTAAAGACTCATCATGACTCACCTTTTGTTTCCATGAGCTAACTTGCCTTTTTTCCTTGCATTATTAGAACCTGAGTGAACTTATTTTGACTTAATGGACTTTGCTTGCATAATCTAGCAATGTGACCTATCTGTTCATACTTGTAACAAACCATTCTCCTTGATGGAAACTTACCTTGTCTTACCTTGTTCGATTAATGTTTTGAAAAGTGTCCCACATCATGATAGTTGAAGCACTCAACCTTGCTCACACCTTTTGACTAATTACCCTCATCATAGTTCCAAAGAAATTAATTTTTAAAAGGTCTTCTACATTCTCTAGATCTATGTCCAAACTGATTACAAGAATAACAATAACCATTAAAATTCACATACCTCATGGCATTTGGCTGTTTGATTTGATTTGTCTTCAAATTATGACTGTTCTTGTTCACAATAGTCTTCATCTTGTCTTGAGTTACATTTTTTGGTTCTTCTTTGTATCCAAGACCAGTTCAATCACTTGCATGATTTTGATCATTTAGAATATTGTCTAGATCACTTGAGCTTTTTTCCAAATATCAAAAATAACTTCACCTTACT
The DNA here is from genome assembly GCA_037957365.1 of Torreya grandis. NCBI lineage: Eukaryota > Viridiplantae > Streptophyta > Pinopsida > Cupressales > Taxaceae > Torreya > Torreya grandis. The sequence continues at coordinate 1,300,383 of JARHVA010001296.1, read as the reverse complement.
AGATGACTTATCTAACTCAGATCTCAATGATTCATTTTTAATGACATACCTTGAACATTCATCTTCTTTGAATTTCAGACTTGTAGACTAAACTTCCAATTGACAACTGAGATGTTTGACTATATCTTCATACTCCTCGGTGTCTTCATTTATTCTTGCCTCATACACACTGAATTGTTCCTTAGATTATTTGAGTTTAGATATCATCTTTTTATTTATCTTCTTTTCAATCTTGAGTTCTTTAAGAGCATTCATCAATTCAGTGTCACAGTCCACCTCATCTTCTGTTAGACTATTTGGTTATTAATTAACCATAGGTATATTGTTATTTAATTGTTTTATTTTTATACCCATGTGTTTATTCCATGTTCTTTGTTAATGCACCATCATGTTTCTTAGAAAGTTTTTAAGGCTATCTTCCTGGCTATTTAATAGATCTTTGTAATAATTTTTCTTTAGATGAATAATATTATTATTTTTGAGCTCTTACATTTGGTTTCAGAGCAAGGGGATCGAGGAGCCTAGGAGGAAGCTGAGCAGTCTGTAAGCTCAATAAACAAGCAAAGAAGAAGCCATAGAAGAGAAATTGAAGCCCACTGCTCACATTCTCTTTACTATAAAAGGTTATTCTATCTTTGCATTCATTTTCCCAACGTAATATATTGAGTCAGATCAACCAATTTTTTTTTGGTGCTAATAATATTTATTGATGTTTCTATCAATATCTTACATCTAATAGTGATAAGATATGAGGATTTTGAAATGTATTACAATATTTTCACAAAGAAAACATGCAGAAGTCATAAGCATTGAGCCAAGAGCCTTGTTGAGATATCTGCCACCTCTTAGTCCAAAGCTTCAAATCCATTAGTTGGTCATGTAAGTGGAGTGGCATTTTAAAAATCATCAATGGGATCTTTTGAAAGATGTGATATCACATATCCTTAATTTCATACCATAGATTGGTGTTGGAAATTGGCATTTTAAGTGTGATTTTATATCTACTAAAACCTGAAACATTGATATAAGGCGTTATATCCGTAGGTTGGTAGTTATTCTTTATTTGCATCATATAAAATTTTTAAACCTCAAAACCAACCTTTAAATCCTCAAAGCCACCCATGAATTAATTTCTTTGCTATAATTTTTTTTTTCCAAAGCCACCATTTATCAAAACCGTGGTATTGCCTACGCTGGTGGTTTTGTCTTCTAATTAGCAATTTACAGCCTTTAACTATCATTTTTGTCTTATTAAAATGTGTATTAATGCAAAGGCGAGTTGATAAGAATTCTTTTTAGCCAAGGAGAGGTTGGAGGTTCAAATCCCCTTAAAAAAAAATTTAGCAATCCCTCTAAATTTGGCAATTCTACTAATTTTAGTTATAACTAGCTAAATTTAGCTAAAACTGTATTAAAACGAAAAATAAATTAAAAAATGGGAAAAGACAAAGTGTGTGTATATATATATATATATATATATATATATATATATATATATATATATATATATATATATAGCCAAAAAGAGGCCAGAGAGCCCAAAACAAAAAAAATAAGTGTTTTTTTCATTTTTTGAAAAGCATTGTAATTTTTTCTTTGCAAAATATTGTAATTGTTTTACATATTTGCAAAAAATCACGAGTTTTCAAATTCAATCATAGTGTTAGGTACAATTGGTTCCTCTGACTCATGTTTATGGGTAAACTCATCGTGCTTGAATTACTACATCCATAGCCTAACATAGTTGTAGCAATGACATCTAGGAATCATCCCTTTAAATTGTCAGGGAGAAATAAGGACCCCTGCATTCACTGCCATCCCTTCATCTACCCTTTCATTTCAATCGAAGGGCTTAAATCTTGACTAGTGGTATTTTCAAATATATAGCAAATTTATGCATGCGTATGTGAGAATCCATCTAAGCAGGTGCTAATGATTGAATGAACCCTTTTGAATACTCTCTAAGTACCACGTACTAGAATCTATCACATACATTTATGCTTCTTTCATGTACTGCAAGGTATACAAAATGGGTGAACTTCTTCCATATATTGATAGGTATAAAGGAAGGGTGCATCTAAATAAAGGTCTTGTATAACGGACTACCAATATATATAAAGGGAGACCTTAATACTTGGATTGATAAGGATCCAATCCATTACCTTTGGTCAACTTCTACACAATGGGCAGAAATTAGCCAAAATTCTTTTTTCCAGACTCACAGTTTTTTTGTAGTGACAACTATGCTGCTTGGAAAACTAAAATTAGGAAACATTTAAACTTTGAAGACATTTGACTTATTGTTAATCATACTCTTACCTAACGTGCTACTAATGTTGATCATCAGAATAAATTTGACAAAGCCAATCAAAAGGCAAAGTTGATAATCATGTTCAGAGTATTAGATGAGGTACAATCTCCTATCAATGAGACCACAAAAACAAAAGACACCTAGCATAAGCTACAAACAATTTATGAGGGCAAAAATGAAGAAAACATTCTTCATTTGTAGAGTCAACTTCATTCCCTCAAATTGAAGTCCAGTGAAAAAATGGAAGCTTTTCTTCATCATGTTACAAACCTGAGGGTCTCACTCCAAGCATTGGGTGAAATAATGTTAGAAGCATCTCTTGCACCTATTGTCTTGAGAGTAATACCACCATCCTACAAGATATTTATGACTACTTTGATAATCACATCACAAAAACCATCTTTTGATAAGTTGGTAAACATGTTATAGTAGGAAGACTCTATGCATACAAAAGAAGAAGCATTAGAAGAACATGTTCTTGCCACTAATCAACAGAAAAGAAAAAAGTAAATCAAGTCTTCTAAACCAAATCAAGGTCAATAACATAATTCATAGGGGGATAAAAAACATAAAGTTTTTCTTTTAAGTGGAAAAATAGGTCATGAGCTACATAGTTATTGGTATAACTCATTTACACAAGGCTCTTTAATCAACAAGAAGCCCACTCACCAAAAATCATCTCATCTACATAAAAGACAAGGATAAAATAAAGGGTATTGGAAGAAGAAATCCAATCAGCAAGGCAACATTGCTAAATAGGAAGACACCCACTTCGATGAGGACTTCCTATATGTTACATAGTCTCATGATGAATCAATGTCACAAAGTTTTATTTGGTATGTCGACTTAGGTGCAACTCGACATATGACTAGAAGACAAGATTGGTTCTACATCATGAATGAGACTTCCTAAAAAAACCATGTCTCTTCAGGTGATAACTCATCCTATCGAGTTCAAGGCATTGGTAATATTTCCTTATCACTTGGATGACATGATTACAAAATCTCAGATGTCTTCTATGTCCTAGGACTCACAAAGAATCTTTTATCAATCAGTTAGCTACTTGACCAAAATCTCAAGGTTGAATTTGATTATAAAAGTGTCAAAAAGATGTGTTTGATCAAAGATACATCAAAATGCTCAAGAATTGTTGCATGAGCCTTAGGATTTGGCAAAATGTTCCAACTTAATTTTGTTCAATCAAACAATCAAGCACTTGTAGTTTGGGCTTTAGAATCAACCAATGTATGGCATCATAAATATGGTCATGTCAATTTTGGATATCTAAAAAAACTTAACAATCGGAACATGGTTTGTGGACTTCTGCAGTTGAAGAATAATATAGATCTTTGCACTGGTTATCTAGTGAAACATCAAACATATTTTGGTCAAAGTTCCTCAAAAGCATCTGGTAAGATTGATCTAGTGCATACTGATCTTTATTGTTAGGGTGTGGAGCTAAAAACTTCACCAAGGAGCATTCATTAGCAGTTTCGGGTCTACACAGACACCGGCGTCGGTCAGGAGCGACTGACGTCAGTCACAGGCAGTTACAGAGACGCCGACGTCAGCAGAAGGTCGGCCGACGGCGGTCACAGACAAGCAGCAGGAACCGACGTCGGTTACCTGCGTGTCCAGAAAGCTATTTCCATGGACAGAAGCGAGTGTTTGCATGATAAGTTTGAGTTTTAGACTCAAGCTCGCGTCTCTATTATTGGCATTACTATTTTTAGAGCCCTTGTTTAAGTGGTTTAACTATTTGTTGGAAGTACATGCTCAAGTCTCCTAATTCTATATGAAGAATTAGATCTTCTTAGCTTTGTAGTAGTTATTGTTGTAGAGAGTGAATTATTGTAATTCATTGTGTGTGAAGAACAGTACAGAATTGAATCAATCCAGGCTTGTTGGAGTTGATTGTTCTTGAGAGAGATAGCTCTTGAGGAATAGAGATCTATTGAGAGATATATACATCTAGGAGAGGTGTGGAAGAAAGAAGCTTTCTTCAATTGTATTCCTTTTGTAAAGAGTTTGTTAATACAAGTTTTCAGGGTGTTTTCTTGTATCTCTTGTTCTTGCTATTATCATTCTAATTACTTGTCAATCTGGTTTAATTCTGCGTTTATTGCTGTCACAATTGTAATATATTGTTGGTTTGATCCCCCAACAAGTGGTATCAGAGCCTTGGTTACAGGTTCAGAGCTTGATAATTGGTATCAAAGTTCAGGTTCACTAACAGGTGGTTCAGATCTATGTAGTGTGTATTGATTACAGGTTCTCACAAGAGTTTCTGCAGGGATTTCTGTTTGAGTGGGAGAAGCAATGGCAGATGAAAGTAAATTGAGAATGGAAAAGTTCAATGGCAAAAATTACCAACACTGGAGAATGCAGATAGAGGACTATCTGTATCAGAAAGATCTCTACTTACCGTTAGGAGGTATTGCAAAGAAGCCCAAAGACATGCAGGATGAAGAATGGGAAGTTCTTGACAGAAAGGCTCTTGGTTCTATAAGACTGAGTCTAGCATCCACTGTGATATCCAATTTATCACAGGCAAAGTCTACGGTAGAGTTGATGACTACGTTAGCAAATTTGTATAAAAAACCCTCAGCTTCCAATAAGGTATATCTTATGAAGCAGTTATTTAATTTCCATATGAATGAAGGTGGATCTGTTTCTACTCATCTGAATGATTTCAATGGTATTGTGAATCAATTAAGTTTAGTAAATATAGTGTTTGATGATGAGATAAAAGCTCTTTTAATATTATGTTCTTTGCCTGAAAGCTGGCATGGCTTAGTAATGGCAGTAAGTAATACTGCATCTGCATCAAATATTTTGAAAGTAGAGGATGTTGTTAGTGTTATCTTGAATGAGGAAATACGCAGGAAAAGCACAGAAGAGGCATCTGGGAATGCTTTAAGTTTTGAGAGCAGGGGAAGGCAGAAAGAGAAGAGCAAGAAAGGCAGAGTAAGATCCAAGTCAAAGGGGAAAGGCAGATCTAAATCTAGAAATGGCAGAAGGCCACAATGCTGGAATTGTGGAAAGATGGGGCACATAAGTAGAGATTGTTGTTCAAAGCCTAAGGAGGACAACCAGCATGAAGGAAAGGAAGAAGCCAAGATTTTAGGTATTGCACAGGATGCTTTAATTTTCTCTCTGCATAATAATATAGAATCTTGGGTATTAGATTCTGGTGCATCTTTTCATGCTACTCCTAACAGGGAATATTTCAGTGACTATATCCATGGAGATTTTGGAATAGTGTATCTAGGGGATGATGAGCCCTGTAAAATAACTGGCAAAGGTAAAGTGCAGCTGAAGATGCAAAATAGCAACACATGGGTGTTGAGAGATGTGATGCATGTTCCTAGCTTAAAGAGAAATTTGATTTCTACAAGAAAGTTAGGGGATGAGGGTTGTACAGTAACTCTCACAGCAGAATCTTGGAAGGTGACCAAGGGTGCACTTGTTATGGCCACAGGTAAGAGAGAAGGTACTCTCTATTTGTGTAATTGTGTTACTAACAAATCTCCTGTATTATCTACTTCAGATGTGGACGCTAAATTGTGGCACTCAAGGCTTGGCTGCATGAGTGAGAAGGGGATGTCAATTCTTAAGTCTAAAGGTATGCTTTTAGATTTAAAAGGCATAGATCTAGAGTTTTGTGAGCACTGTGTATTTGGAAAATAGAAAAGGGTTAGTTTTCTCAAAATTGGGTCTACTAAGAAGAGGCACAAGTTGGAGCTTGTTCACACAGACGTGTGGGGACCGGCTCAGGTTGCTTCCATTGGAGGATCACAGTAATATGTATCTTTCATAGATGATGCCACAAGGAAGGTATGGATCTATTGTATTAGAAAGAAATCTGATGTATTTGATACTTTTAAAGTTTGGAAAGCTATGGTTGAGAATGAAACAGGTAAAAGATTAAAGTGCCTGAGATCAGACAATGGTGGTGAGTTCTGCAATCATAAGTTCAGAGATTATTGTTACATGCATGGAATCCGTAGGCAAAGGATGGTTCCAAGGACACCTCAGCAGAATGGAATTGTTGAAAGGATGAACAGGACAATAATGGAGCGTGCAAGATGTATGAGATTGCATGCCGGCTTGCCCTTACAGTTTTGGGCACAAGCTGTTGACACTGCAGTGTACCTAATTAACAGAGGACCCTCTACAGCTCTGGATGGTGGTATTCCAGAAGAGGCATGGATAGGTAAAAAGTTTGATCTCTCATATCTCAAAGTTTTTGGTTGTGAAGCCTTTGTGCATATAGATAAGGAAAATAGAAAGAAGCTTGATGCTAAGTCTATGAGATGCACGTTTATTGGCTATGGCTCAGATGATTTTGGTTACAGATTGTGGAATCTAGAAACTAACAAGGTAATCAGGAGCCGTGATGTTGTTTTCAATGAAAGAGTGATGTATTGTGATCAGCTAAGGAAGTTGAATCAATTTGAGCAGAGCAATGGTGAATTGGATGAGGTGAAAGTCCAAGATGAGCTCATGGGAAAAATAAATAATCACTTACAGGAAAACACAGAGACCGACATCGGCAGGTTAGGAACCGGCGTCGCTAGGACAGAAATCGGCGTCGGCCATATAGAGACCGACGTCGGCCGTACAGGTACCGAGGTCAGTCAGGCAGAACCGACGTCGGCCAGTAACAGGCCTCAAAATGTTCCAACTTAACTTTGTTCAATCAAACAATCAAGCACTTGTAGTTTGGGCTTTAGAATCAACCAATGTATGGCATCATAAATATGGTCATGTCAATTTTGGATATCTAAAAAAACTTAACAATCGGAACATGGTTTGTGGACTTCTGCAGTTGAAGAATAATATAGATCTTTGCACTGGCTATCTAGTGAAACATCAAACATATTTTGGTCAAAGTTCCTCAAAAGCATCTGGTAAGATTGATCTAGTGCATACTGATCTTTATGTCCCCATGAGATCCAATCACTATGGGTTTCAATATTTCATGCTATTTATTGATGACTAATAACGTAAGATGCAGGTCTACTATCTAAAGACTAAATACCAAGCCTACAATACTTTCAAAGAGTTCAAACCCATAGTTGAAACCGAAACTATTTAAAAAATCAATGCTCTCTGCTTAGATCGAGGGGGATAATTCACCAGTAAATATTTTTTTGCTTATGTTAAAGAGCATGGCATTCATTGATAAATGACTCCACCATACACTCCATAATAGAATGTTGTTGCAGAATGGCAAAACCGCACTATCATAGAAATAGTGTATAACATGATTGAAGATTCAGGTTTGGCACACACATATTGGGTAGTAGTGAAAAAAATAGTTTATCTATTGAATACGTCACCCATTGCTACTCTTCGTAATATGACTCCGCATGAAGCCTGGATAGGGTATAAACCTTCCATTACTCATAGACTTATATGCATGTTCCTAGAAAGAAGATAAAGAAACTCGATACCAGATCCAAGCCTCATATCTTCTTAAGGTACAATGAATATTCATTAGCCTAAAAACTTATGGACCCAAAAACAAAGATCTCCATCAACAAGGATGTAGAGTTTGAAGAGAAAATCAAAACTAATTTCCCTATCATAAACTCACATGATTTAGTAATCAGACCTCTAGAAAATTTAGAAGGTCATAACCACACTAAAGTTAACAATTATGATGAGGATGATCAATCAGTTAATGTAGATCAACCCAAAAAAATAGTGCATTGTATGACTAAATGGTATATAAGTACATTAAGATATGCTAAACTAGATAGAATTTTAGACACATTAATTACTAGACCAAGGACTCGTAGCATGACTCAAGACAAGATCAAATTGGTCATAATGAGCACAGTTGTAGAATTAGTAGAGCCCTTGAAAATTTAGGAAGCCCTAGAGTCTAAACCTTGGAAGGATTCTATGGATACAAAATATCAATCACTGATGAAACACAAAACATGGCATCTTGAAAATCTTCCACTAGGGAAGAAGCCAATCAACTGTAAATGGATCTACAAAACAAAATACAAAGTAGATGGTAGTACTGACAAACACAAGGCACGACTCATAGCTAAGGGTTATGCATAGAAGGAAGGCATAGATTATGAGGAGACATTTGATCCTACGACCAAAATCTAAACAATAAGAATGATATTTGCTCTAGCTACATAATTTGGATGGAAGATCCACCAAATATATGTAAAAAGTGCCTTTCTCAATGGAGATCTACAAGAAGAAGTTTACATGACACAACCAGAAGGTTTTATCTCACCTATTAATGAATAAAAAGTATGTAAACTCATAAAATATCTATATGGTCTCAAATAGGCTCCCCAAGCCTACTACATGAAGATTGATGAACATCTCATCCAACATGGATTCTAGAGGTGTCCCTATGATCCAAAACTCTACCTAAAAAAAGAAGCAGATATTGTAATTGTTGTAGTATATGTCTATGATCTATTCATCACTAGAATTTTAGTGGAGATGATAGATGAAACCAAGAAAGTTCTTAATCAATCATTTGATATGATAGATCTTAGGATTCTACACTATTATCTTCAATTAGAAGTATGGCAAAAGAAACATAACATTTTTGTGTCCCAGAGCAATATATCAATACAATGATCGATAAATTCAAGATGATGGACAATAATCTAGTTGCTACATCTATGGAGATAAGGCTTCAGTTGTCTCGTACAGATCCATCACCATAAGTAAATACAATTATCTATTAACAGTTGCCTGGAAGTCTTTTTAACTTAACATATACTAGGCCAAACATTAGCTATGTGTTTAGTTATCTTTCAAGGTTCATGCAAGAGCCAAAGATGTCTCACTAAAAAGAAGTAAAGTGAATACTATGATATATCAAGGGTATAATGTACTTCAACCTATAATATAAGAAGAATGACAATTTATTCTTGATAGGATATTTTGACTCAGATCATGTAGGAAATATTGATGATATAAAATCCACTTTTGAATATGTGTTTTTTTTAGGATCTGGTCCTATATCCTAGGGGACTAAGAAATAAAACTTTATTTCTTGATCTTCCACTAAAGTAGAATATTATGTTGTAGGAGGAGCTGTCTACGAAGTGATATGGATACGTTGCATACTGGAAGGATTGGGAGTACCAAAAAAGACACCTACCATCTTATATTGTGAGAATGAGGGTGTTCTCAAACTTGTTCATAATCCAGTCTTTCACGAATACACAAAACACATTGATGTGCATGTTCATTTCATTCACAAACATGTACAACAACACAACATCCAGCTTCAATATTTTTTGATAGAAGAACAACATGTAGATGTTTTGACCAAGTCACTTGAACGTGATAAATTTGAGGCATTTAGAAAATTTCTCTCCTGTTCACTTCAAGCTATGCTGAATTAAGGGGGAGAATGTTAGATTATTCAATGATTAATTCACCATAGGTATATTATTATTTAATTATTTTATTGTTATACCTATGTGTTTATTCTGGGTTCTTTGTTAATGCACCATCTTATTTCTTAGCAGGTTATTTAGGCTATCTTCATGGCTATTTAACAGATCTTTGTAATAATTTTTCTTTAGCTAAATAATATTAGTATTTTTGAGCACTTAACTCTTCATCATCATCTGAATCACTATAAATAGACCCCTTTTGATGTGAGCGACTACCTTCCTTAGCCATGAATAGATCTTCATCTTCAACATGACCATCATCTTGATGATCATACTCTGAGTCACTGACATCACTCTTATTTGATGAGTTGTAATCTTATTTGGTGTAGAGACTCTTATTGTCCTTGAAATACTTTTTGTTATCAAACCTTCTGAATACCTTTTTGCCTTTATCAGACCTAAATGATCTCTTACCATCATCATGAATTTGATCATGCTCTAAGGGGTAGTTTACCCTTATACTTGCCTTAACCTATTTTTAATTTTCTTAAAATCAAAGCAATTAATTCATCCTCATATATCAAAAATGTCATCCTCTTTGGGTTTATAATCTTGGAACTTCTTCTTTGGATTCTTCTCCATCTTGAATTTTGCTTCCTTCTTTGGTGGTATATCATCATTCTTCCTGATCTCATAGGTAGTAAATGTGTCATGTAATTAATCCATCTTCAACTGAGTAAGATCATGAATTTCTTCTATGGTAGATAATTTTGTATCAAACTTGGGGGATAGAGACTTTAATACCTTTTGAACAATTTTAGCATCTTTAAGATTCTCTCTAATACCTCTGATGATATTAAGAATCTCATCAAATCTCTATAGAAAGGAAGCGACAAAATCTTCTCCGTTTATCTTGAGACTTTCAAATTTCCTTTTGAGTCTACAACTTAGCAAGCTTAAGCTTTGAATCTCCATGATAAACGATTTACATATTATCCCATATTTCTTTAGAAAATTTACAATGGAATACCTTGGTGTATTTAGTCTCTGAAAGACCACAAGTGATAGCATTCATTGCCTTAGAATTTTTCTCAAACAAATTTTTATTTGCAACACTATATGGAGGAGTATTAGGAACAACATAACCATCCACAATAGATTTCCATACATCAAACCTTAAGAACATAATGTATGTCCTCATATTTTTACTCTAAGAAGCATAATTGGATCAATTGAACATCAATGCTTGCTTAGTAGAGAAACCTCTGTGATGACTACCGATATTGTACCTTAAATCACATTCAAGTTGTTAAGTCTTTACCAAAGGACCTGCTATGATATCAATTATTAGAGACACAATAATTAAGAGTGGGACTGAATCAATGAGCCTAAATATTTTAATCTCAATTCCAATGCTTTCAAACTATTTAAACAAACATCATATATAAACTTGATCAAACAACATTAACAAAAGAGCTCATTTATTCAATGCATACATGAGATCAAACACAAAACACATAGTTCCTATGGGAAACCCTCATGGGGAATAAAAACCACTCTCAAACCTAAAATAGATGGCCTAATTATCCTATAATAAATTACAAACAAGAAACTAATCAATTCTTTTATACCAAAAACCTTGATCAAGTCCTTTAGATCAAAGGTCGTTAGTGAAACACCTATTTCACAAGAAGAAACTTCCCATAAGGAAGATCAAGTCCTTTAGACCATTATTTAAGTAAACACCTCCACCTTAGAATAGATGTCTTCAACACTTGATGATGGATCTTTTTTTATCTAACCCCTTCACAAACTCTCTCTATCTCATATAGGCCTCTCACATAGGCATGCCATAATTTCTCTCCCTCTTTACTCAAACTATCCTCATATGTACACGTAGACATCTTCACATATATTCAACTTATAAGAGAACTATTTGGGCATCATAAATATGAACCAAAATTCATACACATATTCCTTAATCTTCTCATCTCACCAACTCATTAACTAGGCACTCTACCTCTCATTCGCTCCATAACTCTCACATACACCTTGCACTAGTCTCTCACTCAAGTCTTCCACAAATCTTATCCAAAAGTCTAGAAACCAACACATTTGGTTTCACCAATTATAGAGAAATAATGAATAAAAAATATCACAATATTTCTTTGTTATCCAAAAAACATGTCTTCACCCTTAAGGCATCTCACATGGATCACACTTAAGCACAATCCACTTTCAAATAGGCCTAAATCACTTTTAGGTCCTATGGAAAATCCATTCATCTCTTTGACACTTATCTGATAAAATTAAGAACATAGGAACCCTTTCCAAATGCATGGACCCATTCCATAGATATTTAGGTCCTCCTTAAGTTCCAACAATCATCATAGTACCCTTATGCGTAAGCACAATTCACTCAAACAACATTCTGTGCACACAATCACCATGAACGAATACATAGTCACTTTATAAACCTTTGTTCATACTCTATATCCTTAATGATACATACAAATCATCCTCATGGAGTCTAAACATTCTCCAACAGCTAATTAATCATGAGACATCAAAATAATTTCAACACAAGCTCAAACATCCTTCCTAGTTTACTTGCATAATATGCACAAACACATAGTCAACTTTGAACCTTTATAACTTTGAGTTTATACATAATTAGACCTTCAAATTTATATTCTTAGATGTGCCTTGGATTCCTCTACAAATTATATTTTTACTACATGGTTAAATTTTACCTGGATCAAAAGTTATGGTCCAAAAATAAGACACTAATAATTTCATCGTAAATTCAAATATTGAATTGCATACAGTCATAGTTAAACTTCAAACACTATGCTTGCATCTTGTGTCTTTGCTGCTTCAAATTGATCATACACCATTAATCTCATTTGATATTTAATGCATATAGTGCAAATTTCTAAATGTTAAACTTTGAACATGTTGATCTCATCTCGTGCAATCTGGTAACTTTGACTCAATGCTCACCATTGATCTTCTATGCATAGCTCAGTTTTAAACAATGATGGGCATCTATCACTTTGACCCCTTTAAATTTATGCACCCCATTAATATTTATATATATGATCACCCAATCACCATTGATCCTAAAATAAGCTCAATCTTTATCTCTACTTTTCGTTAAACATTGAATACTTTGACCTCTTTGACTTATTGTGCATCGTATATCTAGATGTATGAACTCCTGTGCACCATCAATATCTATGGATCAACCAAGTCCTTGTCATGCACCACACAACATTTGATCAATTTATATTTTATCCCATGAGTCATAGAATCTCCATTTGGTCCTAGTCTTTACCCTTCGTAAAAACAACTATGGGGACCATTGCTCATCTGCCTGGAAGGCCAACCTTGCACCTTCGTATCTTTTTCTTTGCTCAAGAATATGTTCTTAAACTTGGACCATATTATCTCCTCACATAGAAAAATTCAACCATGTGTCAATATTATCCTAAGACCCTCACATGTTTGATATATAATGAAATCAAAATGCTCACTCAGATTTATCTATTCACAGAGCCAACTATATCAAGAACTGTCTAGAAGGCCAACTTTGCACATACATACCTTTTGACCCGCTTCATCACATGAATTGAAAATTAGTGAAAATAAACAAGGGAAAAAATTTAACAAATGGATACGATCACATTTTTTTGAAACATCCACGCATTCAAGATATGACTACATCAAAATGATTACTCAGCTCTTTCTTGCCTCATGCAAATTTGACTTAAGTATGGGAAAACACTGTCAAAATGCTCTAGAGTCTAACTTTGTACCCACATATATTTAACTACACTTAGGCGTATGACTTGAGACTTAACACATATCAACTATATACTAATGTGATCACAACCATATGACCAACTCCCCTTGATTCATCCATATGTGGCAATGGTGACGTTAATAAACTACCTACTTAGAATTTATGCCACTAGACCCAAAATGTCTAGATCAAAACAATGGACTACCAAATGAATTTCACTCATGCACATAAGCACTAAAATCATATAAAAAATCTTATATGACTGATTTCACATGCTCAAATCACCATACTCATCTCTGGCCATCTCTAACCATGTCAAAACTAAAGAACAATGAAGCCTTCTTCAAGCACACTAAGACAAGCACATTGCACACTTTATCATTATCACTTAAACTATCAAGGAACTTCATCTACTCACCTGGACACATCCATGACATCATTGAAAACTCTCCAAAATTTTATAATCTCAAAATTTATAATTCCACCCCCTTAATATAATTTTTAGAGACAAGTCTTGTCCCATTTGATTATATTGACTTTTCTCTCATCTTAACTTCCCTGCCATAAGAAGTTCTTCATGATGTGGTTTAGTGATCTTAAAACCTTAGACAAAGGTCATAGAACTAACATAGTTTAAATTGGTAATGAACGAAGGGTAAATTTTATTAATTTTAAACAAATTTACAAAGACAACCACTTACCCTTCCACATAGACATTATACTATGAAAGGAATGAATCAAATTGTCCCAATAATTTAGGATTACCAACCCCTAAAAAAACATAATGACAATGTATTGCCTAGGTGGCTTACAAGATTTCAATCCCAAAAAATGAAAAATATAGATTTTAGTTTGGCCATAGGTATTCATAAAAACTATTCCAATATTTTATTCATTTATGTCTTGTCCAAAAGTCTCACTATATGCCTTTAAATTTTTATTAAGTTGTCTTGCTTGTCTTTTTGAGGTCATGCCAAATAAGAAAGTATCATCCATAAAATAATGGTGTTATATTTTTTAGGTGTTCTACAATGTTAATCCCTCTTGTGACACCTTTTTATATAGCCCCATTTATATTTATCCATAATGCTTCAACCATTAATATAACAATGAAGGGTGAAAAGGGATCCCCCTAATTCAGTTCTTTAGTTACTTCAAAAAATTCATATGGGTAACCGTTAATCAACACTAAAAATTTAGGGATAAAAATTCTACTAAACAACCATTTGTGTTAGTCCTTGATAAATCCAAAATTTTCCAATATTATCATTAAAAAAATCCAATGCACTTTGTCATATGCTTTGCTAATATCTATTTTTATCAACATCTCTTTCCTATGATTCTGAGTAAGGGAATGAATAATTTTATGAGTGATAATTACCCTTTCATGAATATGTCTTCCTATTACAAACCCCCCTTTCTCAAGAGACATAAGATTATCAAAGATAATTTTCAATTGAAATGAGTTTTCGTTAGCAATAATCTTATAGATTGTGTTGCAAAGGGATGCCAAGCTATAATCACCAAAATAAACCTAATGATCCCATTTTGTAATGAGGGAGATGAAGGTGAAATTCTAATTAGCAATAGTCATTTTCTTCATTTGCAACACCTTTAATAGACTAACCACTTCATAACCAAAAATATTCCAGAAAGACTAAAATAAGCCCATCATAAATCCATCTAGCATTACATATTTTTATTTATCCATGGATTATACGACATTATTTATTTATTTTATAAATAAATGCTCCATCAAATCCCTATTTTTAATATGCAAGAACAGTCTAGGTATGTACTAGCTACTAAAATTCTACGTAATTTTAGAGGCTTCTGGGATTGAAATAAGTGATTACAAAAAATCCATTGCCTCCTCTCTAAGTTATTCAATCTCCTTTTGTCATTTTTTATTGCATATAATGAAATTTTTTAAAAATAAATACTTGTATAGGAAGTGAACAACTATATTTTGTGTTGAAATATATTTGAATGAAACCACACAAGAGCTCTCCTACTCAACTATGTATTAAATTCCAAGCTTGGAGTTTACTACATTGAAATTACGGCTCCAATGTTGAAGCCATAACTTAGCTACCTTAAAAAGACATGGACACCCCTCTATTTTATTATTATTATTTTGATTATGGTAGATAGTTACAAATAATCCCTTAGGAAATAATATCACTTCAAATCTATGCTCCTTTACGCACAGCGCCACCACCCCAAATGTGAGCCATTTTTTAATAATTATCTTTTCCTCCAAATCCCTAATATTTTCCACAAACTTGGAGTTCTCCATCATCAAAATTTACTTAGGGATTATGTATGACCCTCTGAACCATCCTACCAGTGGCTTCTAAATGTACCCCAACAAAATTGTATTGGCTCTAGTTTCCACTTTGGATAGACTATTCCCATGCTTCCCAAAACAAATCTACAACTCTTTGACATATTTTTTCCCAATCAAAGAAATCCTAGCATCTAGTTTTCCACTTTTTTCACCTTAAAATTTTTTACCTTTATATTCCTTTCCTAACTTCTAGTGTTACCTTGAAATATATTCCTCATCTCCCTCCAAACCCTCGCCACTCTTAGCGTCGTACTCAAACTGAGACCTCCCAATCTCCCTATGAATTTCTTTCTCCATTCATTTTTTTTTCATTCACTGCTATCAAATTTGTGTTCTCTCTATTTGAAGGCTTTGGTCTTGACATTTTTTTCTACCATATAATTCTAAGATGATATCTTAAAATGGTAGACATTATTTTTTTTATTTCCTATTTTGTAAATTATGTGTGTAATCATTTTATTTTGAAATATGTATTTCATAGTTTCATATCATATCTTAGCAGGGAGGCATGTATTCTAAAAAATAATAATCAAACTTTAAGACCTAAGACATCTCTATATTATCTTGCTTCTCTAGTTAAGGGAAACAACATGTTGAGTTTTTTAAGACACAACAAATGCATGGCACTTTTTTCCACCATTAGATATATTATACACACTGCTTAACCCTAATATTTTCATATTGTCTCATATTTATTTATCTTTATTTTTTTTTAACTAAAATTTGTACCAAAAAATGCATGTAAGATTTGGTGCAATTTCTGAGACTTAGAATTTTTCATGCATATTCTTATTTGTTTTAGATTAAGAGATGCATTGAACTCAAATAAGAGTGCCATCCTATTTTATAACAAAACTAGGTGTATCATATCCAATTTGTCTTTTCTATATTTTAATAGGTTATTTTGGTAGTAGATTTTTTTTAAGGTCCCCTAGGAAAAATCCATGTGTAATATCTTGGTAAATATTAAAAATTCAGTTTCGAAATGGAGGCAAATTAAAGGAAAAGTAGTTTCATCAGGAATGTGAATCTTATTTGTCACTCTCTAGATAGCATCCAAATTCTGTGGATGATGGCCAGGGTCTTTAGAGAGTGGCCAAAGCCTATGGGCATCATCCATACTCTATGGACATCATACAAAGTCTATGGGAAGTATCTAGACTCTGTGGATGATGTCCAAACTCTTTGGACATATTCCACTATCTATGAACACCATTTAGATCTTGTGGACATCATTCAAAGCCCGTAAATGTCATCTATAGCCTATTGACACTATCTAGACTCTATGGATTTTATCTAAAGGTTGTGAATGGTGTCTAGGCTCTGTTGATGGCATTCAAGTTCTATGAACAACATCCAAAACCTTTATATGACATATAGAGCCTGTGGATGTCATATAAACTCTATGGATGACATTCAATCTCTATGGATGACACCTAAAACCTATGGACACTGTCTACAGCCTTTGGATACTGACTAGACTCTATGGATATTGTCTAGACTTTATGGGCAATGTCTAGACTCTATGGATGGTGTCTAGACTCTATGGACACCACCCAGATCCTATGGATAACATTTAGAGCCTATGATTGTCATCTAGAGTCTTTAGACAACATATATGCTTTTTGAATGGTATTCCAAGGATTTGGACACCATCTAGTACATGTGGATGACATATTGAGGCTATGGACATTGTCTAGAGACTGTGGGTAGAATCCATACCTTTTGGATGCCATCTATACCATGTGGATGATGTCTAGATCTTCTGGATGGTGCCTAGAATCCATGGGAAATGACTATATATATCCCTCATCCTTTATGTTTATTTATTTATCTCATACACTTAGTTCAAAGCTCGATCTTATCCTCTATAATAGACCTCATCCTCTATTCTCAATCTCATAAATGGATTCCAACCCCGTATCTTCTACCCCCATTCACAAATTTTTCTAGAAAAATCTTATTTTCCAAAAACTATTGAGGCTTCTAGAATATGATAACTTTTATAGTGACAAGATCAATTGATGTTGTTTAAGAGGCATCATTTACATAACCCAATATGAGATGAACATTCTTATGTCTAGTTAAAAACCTGCTTCTGGAGAGTTTTATTTTACCCTAAAATCTTGGACTCTTACCTTTGGAACCTTGCCTTCAGATATCAAGCTCTTGTTAGGGATGCCAATATAGGAATCCCTTGTTGAATTTTTGAAAGTGATAATTATTTTATAAAAAAATACTTACAGACATCCCTTTTTGGGTTATAGCATACATTGTCTTTTATCTTGGTGGACAATAATTTGATTGGTGTAAATTCATTTTGAATAAGATAAGAAATGATATGGATTTTTATTTTCAAAGTACACAATTTTCATTTCTAATTATATTTTAGGTTTATACTATGAGGGCTATCATGAGTTGAAGGGAAAAAATGTTCCAATTATCTTGAATGAAAAAATGAGATCTAATTTTATGGCCCTTGCTAAACTAGAGATAAGTTTGAAGTTTACTACTAAGTCATAAAAGTTTCATGTTATTAACTTATTATAATTCAAGTTAATTTTGTATGTTTCCTTGTAATAAAAATGAGAATTTATTTCTAAATAAAGAAGAGAATTTACACTGAATAAATACCATCTTATCGAAGGCTCTAGGTATTCTCTTTATGAAAGGGGTGATGACATAAATTATGGTGTAATGAAACCATTGATAAGGAAAAATAAGATGGGGAGATCTTTTTAACCTACTATTGCATGCCAGATAAAAACTTTAGGCATATCCCTAAATCCAAGTTTGAAATTTTAAAAAAATTATTGAAATTTGATGTAAAAACCTTTTTTTTTGGAATTATTAATCTTTCATTTAATTTCACAATGATGTTTAGCATTGGCAACTTTTTCCATCAACTTGTTCAACCTTTACCTTCAATAGAAGATGTTTGACTTCATATTTACAACTATGATATTTTTAAATTACATGAAATTCAAAATGTTAAATTGTTTTTTATTATTTCATATAAATTAAAGCTTCACCTTCTCTTACAACACATCTATCACTGCAAAACATATCAATAATTCAAAGTATGGATCCTAAGTCTAACATCTCTAAGATTCAGTTTAACTTAGCTTAAATTTTTATGATGTTTGTTTATTGATTAGTGATGACATTTCCTATTATAGGGCAATGCTTGTTAAGAATTAATATGCCACTACACCCCCTCCCACCTGTCCTCACACCCACACCCCCCTCCCACATTGTAAAGATTAGGGGGAATAATTTTGCAATGCCAATAGGTAGTATGGAAATGATGCATATAAAAACATCAGAGTTCCCCAATTTTGTTCTGGTTGGAGTTATTACTCCAATAAGTGCCACCAAAATTTTACAGAATATTGATCTTAATGATGCTTTCCTTAAGGTATTGATTCTATTCCTACAAAAATATTTATTGCACATAGTATTATGCATGGATCTCAATTCCAAGATCCTAAAAAAATATTTATACATGGTTCCTCTAGTTCACCACCTGAGCTACGCAATGATAAGGAACAATATTTTGATGAATTGACATCTTTTTCATTGGATAATCTTAGTGCAAATAATACTTTTGTTTTGTTAGATGACATAGTACAAACTAATTTGAAAGTGTTAAAACAATGGGAGATTTGAGGCAAGGCTTTGTTAAATGAAAATAAGGAACCTTATCATAACCATTCACAAAGATATTCTTTGGTTCAAAATGATCTATCCAAAATTGACATCTTAGTGAATCATGATAAATCAGGATCAATTATAGTGGTAAATCCATATAATGATAATCTATTAGATGTTATGATAAATAGATTGAAAATTTTGAATGTAGAGGCAAAAGAATACCACAAAAAATGGGAAAGATACCAAAATTATTGCTACCTTGCCAATGTAGAGAAAGTTAATGATTTGGAAATTTATTAGTTTTTTATCCATTTTTAATCATAGTTTTGTAATTTTTATCTTACCCACTTTATTTTTCAAATTGCATTCAAAATATAAAAACCTAAAGAATGAAGCACAAGTACTTAATATTCATTTAGAAAAAATGTGAAAAAGCTTAAATACAACAATTGCATGGAAGTAAAACTTGTGATACTAAACAAATATAATATGTTAAGGAGGATCATCAAAGAATATGCCATGGATCAAGAAGTTCTTATGAAGGAGAAAACAGATGTATGTCCCTCTATCCCATTAGCAAGAGATGTAGTGCACAAAAAAAAGACAACAATTAAAAATATTAATATTGTAGTAGAGGATCTTATTCAAGAAGGTGTTTTACATTTAGATTCAAGGAAAGGGGAAGCTGAAGTAACATCATCTGCTTCTCAACAATAAACCAGAACTCCTCATGTGGAATGATATTTATTCACTACATTTATTTCTCTTTAATTCAAATGGGTCCTAGGATGTGCAAATGATGTTTTTTATATATGTTATGTTGTTTTTTATATATGTTATGTTGAAATTGAATAGTTTATATTGTGAATTAAACTTGAAAGTATAAATATAAGTTTATGCTTTTATTTTATTTGGTGAATTTTATCCATGACAAGTTTTCTATTATATTAGAATTTTACTACTTAAGATGTATAGTGATAATATCATAATTCATCGATGTATAATACTGACAAATACATGAAACAATCATTTTATATCAAAATTGAAGTGTAAAAACAATATTTTTCATAAATATAACTTAAATATATTGTTTAACAAACCTTGAATTTTTAACAATTATAATATAACACAACTATTTTTGAATAATAAAATAACATAATTTATGAATCCTTTCAATTTACATAATATAAATGTTTCAATGATTCTTGATACAAATGATAATATAAAAAATCAATTACAAAATTCAAAGTTGAAACGTGCATAGTAAAATTCAGGTAACTAAAATAGTTTTTTTAGTAGACCTTTCTTTATAATTGTCATTTGTATGTATTGTATCTAACCCATATGGACTCTCAATATCTTGATTAGTTGTTCATTTACTATATTGGGAACTCCTCTTATTTGACTGAGTGAATTCTAAATTTGAAGTGCTCTATCATAGTGAAACACATCCACTGGATAATGTGAAACATACAATCTCAAACATGTGTCTAGATTTCTATCCAATCTATTACAAAGTTATGATTTAACAAAATATAATGCACTAAATACTCTTTCATCTTACATAGATCCCATAATCATTATTTCACAGAGTTCATACAATTGAAAATATTCACTAATATATTCATGCAGGATGATAATGGGATATAATTTTTCCATAGCCTTATAATAGTGCCATTTTCAGTTGGCTCATTTAAACACTTATATTGATCAATCATTATGAATCCAAAATGGGTAGACTATGTTCTCAGTAAATATTTTAGAAAATACATGGAATTTAAACTCCATTTATATCTATAGATTTAGAAAAATGTTTAATAAGAGTGCCCATGTATCCAAGAAATAAATTAATGATTTATTCTTTATCATGCTCAACTCTCCAAAATATGAGATTTACCACTACCATGGCTTAAATAAACTCATCCATTTGAAAGCATTCTCTAATTTTCATAAGCGGACTATCATTTATCTTTCTCAACTATATCCATGTTTCCAATATCATAGTTTCGTAAATATTATGTGTTACAGGGACGTCTTCAATTTCTGATCCTACTATATCAACTCATTTTTTTAATGTGTGGAGTGATATTTCCATTACATTCATGAAGATAAAAAGATGCTCATTAATATTTAATTTAAAATATGATTTTAGATGCTTAATATCTGTTAAAGTTTGCCAACTAGCAAAAATAGGTAGCTTAAAATTATTTTGCCCTGAGTATAAGACATCAAAAGATTGACAAATTCATTTTATCAAATGTATGAAGTCTAAAATATATATTGATATATATTTATTATGTTTCATCAAATAATTTATTTCATTCAAAATTGGGATAATACCACATAGTGTCAAAAAAAAATTTGCATGCAGGATCATACATAGAAATCCTTCTTGTATCAATATCTTTTAGAAGATTTTTACCATTGATAAGCCCAATTACAAATTTTTAAAACTCTAAACAAAATTTACGACTGCTTGACATATAAGTTTGTAAATCATGGATATGTTCTTCAACTTTTGCAACATTTTCAAATGTGCTCGCAATTTTGTATCCAAGATTTATTCTGTGGACCATGAAATGAATTGAAATTATATATGGGTAAATTGTTGTCTGTATTCAAACACACAAACCATTTTTATTCCCCTACATTATTACTACACCATTAGCTCCAACACATAACAACTTTGTAGCTAGAGCATAATCATTCATCCCAACAATATCGCTCAAATTAGAAATAACTAACTTGAAAAGGTTTTCTACATTGCAAATTTAAATCATTCTATGTATATATAGTTAACAGATGAGGCATCCTTAATTTTTTTATCAAAAGTGTAAACATGGATATAAAATCATGTTGTGTTGTCAACTGTTGTGACCTCATTAATGAACATTGATATAAAGCTTGCAGTTTTTACTTTTTCGTTCAAATCTTCTTTCTCAATCATCATAAGACATTTTTCCATGTCCCAAGCACTTCCATCTAACCAAAGTCATTGTGGATTGTTATGAAGTCCATTATGTTGAAATAAAGTTTTATACTCTGAAAAGTAAAATATAGGTCTACCTTTTTTAAGAATGTGGTAGATCATTAACAAACTATATATTTTTGGCATGTTGATTAAACTGAATAACTTTTCCTATTTGAACTATAATTGTTCCTACTTTCTCAACAAGATGACACATATGTCTTTAACTTTTTGCATACTCTTATAAATATCTAACATACATGAATTCATTGGCATCTTTACATATATGAGTCTTTTTAGTTTGTCCATCTTGTTCAAATGACACATAAACTTTGCTACAATGTTTCTCAATTGTGTCCATCTTAAGTTGCATTTTGTAGTCCTTTCCTAATTTTCTAGAATATATTGGACATTTACATTCAATTGGAGCTTCATTACTATTTCTTGGCTCTACTATTTCAATGAAAGGAAATTTTATTGCCAAGTCAAATTTAAAATACCTTCAAATTTTTCATCAACTTCTTTTTCTTTGCATAGATTTCTAAGTACATTTATTGGCTAAAGTTTATGTCTATTGATTAGAGATGTATTCTACTAGATTGATCTCATCATCTTGAATGTCCTCAAATCTCCTCTTAATTAACAAAAAAATTGGATTTGTATTTATAACAAAATTTGTTTTATGAGAGTTAAAAGTTTATTTTAATATTTGTATCATATCATCTGCTTTGCCCTTTGTTATGACCATGCCATATTCAGGAATGTCTTCAAGTCATGGCATGTCATCATCAATAATATATTCAAATGGTGAAATAATATTATGATTAAATATTTTATTTAAAATATCACTATTAATGGAGGGATCTACATGCATAAAGTTTTTGTTCTTTATCCTTCAAATGTTAAATAATTATTATTATAAATAAATAAATTATGTAAATCATTTAGTACCTATATTTTGAGTGGTTGTAGGTTGACTTTGCTAAGGTGTTCTTGGTGGTTTTCCAAAAGAGATAATATGCCCTTTGTCATTGATAATTAGCCTTATCTCTTGCCATTATCACAAGATGAAATTGTACACATTTTTTGCAAGACAAGCTATGACCTACAACTTGGGTATTATGCAGTCATTTGTCCTTTTGGTGTGACCATTTTTCAAAGTTTCTATAGACACCAAGCACTGCTAGTTACTTCTAATCATCATCCAATACTTGTAGACATCTTCCAAACCATGTGGATGGCATCTAGTCTGTTGGTTATCATCTAGACCCTATGAATGAATTCCAAACCTTATGGGGTTTGGATAGCATCAAGACCCTGTGGATGCCATCCAGTCTATCTAATCATCATTCAGACCTTGTAGATGGTGTCTAGACCATATGTATGCCATCCAGTCTATATGGTTAACATCTAGATCCTATGTACAATGTCTAAACCTTATGGATGCCATGCAATCTATCCTGGTCACCATCCTGACCCTGTGGATGACATCCAAATGTTGTAGATGGCATGAAGACCCTGCGGACACCGTCTAAAACCTATGGACAATGTATAGAACATGTGAACAATGTCTGGTCTATTGGTCATCATCCAACCCTATAGAAGGTGACCAAACCCTATGGGCATCATTTAGTCTACCTAGTCACCATCTATCCTCGATGGATGCCATTTAAAACTTGTGGACACCTTTTGATTGTGTTTGTTATCTAGGTCCAGAGTCTATTGTCACCAGCTAGAGCATGTGGCCACCATTGAGTCTATTGGTTGTTTGGGGTTGGGTTGAATTTTTGATTTCAATCATCTATGAAATATATTAGATATGTGGTGTATAATATATGTTAGCAAAGTAATGTAGAATGTCTTTCGATAGCGTGGCAATTAATAATCAAATTTGAGAAATTAGTTGTCAATAATAGGTGAGCTGACCTCTAAATCATATTTATAACCTAAAATTTTTGGTAACCCAATGCTCTTTCTAAGTTTAAAAAATAGACAAATCTAGATTTCAAAAAATAAAATATTTGTGAATTAATGAAAATTCGTCACTAAAAAACCCTATTTGGTAGGTAACTATCTACTTATATTTTTTCTTTTAGATTTCATAAGGACATTTACCCAAATTCATAGATGTTAGGGATTCAAATGATGGTCACTACCAAAATGCCAACCAAACCAAGAGTTTCAATTTTTGTTCATGCATTCTTATATTTTAACATATTATTGATCGATTGATTGGGCTATCAAGATTTATTAATTAAGCTTAGGATGTTATTGGTGTGTATATTAAGACTTTTAGGCTGTTTTGTCATATGTGGTTAATGTTGTTAGATATATGACAATAAACTTAAATTTTGAATCTATTTGTAGTACGGTTTGTATCCCACATCACGACAGGGAGAATGGAGGGGCAACACGCCCTCGCACTTTTTGTCCCTTCCCCACCATCCCCCAGCCCACCCACTATTGTCATATGAGGGTTTGGGAGGAACATTTTATGTAGCCTCCCTAATGGGGTTTGGGGAAAGTGCCCCCAAAGCCAAAAATCAAGGAGTGAAACCCGTTTCTAGGAAGACGAATTTCACCAAATTCTATTTTTAGAAGAAAAGTCCTAATGATATTTTTCCACTTTATTTTCAAGAGGAGGAATCGTAATGGTACATTACCAATTAAACATATTTATATTTGTGAAGTTCGCATGTAATCTACATAATGAGTTCATGTTTAATCTATTTATCTTGGAATTAATCAATCTTGACATCTTGCAACGTGAATGTTTCCTTAGCTTGATATGGTTTTACCATGTAAATTTGGTGTTTTGTCTCTTGCATGCTTATTTTTTTGTTGTTGTAGAGTGTGGTTTTGTAACAAATATTTCTTTTCTCTCTCCTCCCCTCCCTTTTCCCTGGGTTTCTAAGGCGTTACCTAAAAATATACATAATATGGTTTTGGGGCACTGAAAATGTACATTGTACAGTTTTAGGAAGGGCCCTTGTGGCCCTTATTTTGGATCGCCTATATTGTGTCTCTAATTTATCAGCATTTCCCACCCATTATATGTTGGCTTATTCGCCAATATAATCATAATTTAAATATGCAATGTATACTTTAATTAAAAGTATTAATAGAATTCATTTTCTAATATGTAAAAATAATTATATATATCCGAACGAGACTATAGTTTTTGTTTTTTCATAACTTTTAATAGTGTGCTTTTTAACTAAAGAACGCCGAGAAAATTTGAGATCAAGCGTCGGCATCTTGACTGAGTTCATTCAATGAATAATGGGGAGTAAAGCAGAAACGTTTATTTATATCAAGGCAGGAAGAGTAGGCACATTGAATGTACTACGCACATGGAAAGCAGATCTAAGAGATTACTTCTGAGTTTTCATAGAGACTAAGTTGGTGATGGAAGATTTTCAAACATATTTTAGATTTGCTGCAGTCAAAAATACTTTAGGATTTTGACCATCGCCATCTTGACTTAATGCTTCACTAGATTGATTAAAAAATAGGGAGTCCAAAGAAAATGTTAAAGGCCATTTTATTAGGTGTACAACATAAAATGCCATTTTATTAGGAGTACTAATTGTTGGGGATTCCCTGGTCAAGATTTGTTTCAAGTACTAATTGGCGTCGACTTCTGTAGGGTACATGTAAAGTAGAATTGCTATTCCACGTTCACTATATTTATTATGTTAATGCATGAAAATTATTTAAGGTTTTATTTTTATCCATGATTTTTTTTGTCTTTGGTGTGTAATAATACTTTGCATGTTAGTTTTTTCTTTAAAACATAGTTAAGTTAAGATGAAATGATTGACATGTTAAAGTTTTCTTCAGTTATTCAGTGATAATTTTTCTAATGTGAAACCTCTCATACATGAACATTTTTTGTAGGCTTGTAAAATAATTATCGTGTTTATTTTTGTTGATAACTCAATCAAGTTAATAATAAAAGTATCATGGAAAACCATTGACTATATTCATGATTGCTTGAAGGAATTAATATTTTGGGGAAAGAGTTGAAATTTTGTACAAATCATGTTTAGCTATGATCAATAGTATGCATGATATGTGAAGTGTTTGATTGTATACCATGACTGTTTCTTGTGACTCAATTTATTTATTTAATTTTGGAATTATAGTAAAGATAATAATTAAAGGAGATAATTATTCAGTATTCTAGTATTAGTTGGCATTTGAGAGTTTTCATAAGTATTTTTATATGCAATTTGTTAATAGAGTGAATGGTAAAGATGCACATTGTTCGTTTTTAATTTTCTCGCACTCTCTATGGATAACCTTATCAAAATGTTTATATTAGGATGTGCCAACTTATATTCATTAACATGAGATAATTATATGAATCTTGAAGATGCTTATGTTTGCTAAATATTTTCTTTTTTTGCATAGCACTTTGGAAAACATATATGTCTTGTGTATAGCTATTTTCTATGTTATAAGAAATGCATGTTTAAAATATGCATATATTATTTATGGTCTGCAAAAATAAGTGATAACTTTTTATTATGCTCCAATTACTAATGGTATAAAATGGAACATTTCATACTATGTATCTCTTCTTCATAGTCTTATGATTCTTTTTATTTAGAATGTAGAGAATGTGGTTAGTGAAATCACACAATAAATTCTCTAATAACTATCCTTTTTGGCCCTCTAGACTTCTATGAATCCCATGCTATGTTTTGTTGATGGTATCACAAGGAATTATTACTCAATGTGACACATACTATGACATTTAAAACAATGAAACATAACTTTCTTCCACATCAATCCATTGAGACCAAAACCCTACATTACAATATGAGGTTCATTACCTCTATGATTCCTTCATCCAATTGTAAATAAACACAAATACTTTCATAAGAAGCTAAGAAACCATCTTTGGTGGTCAAATATATTTGAATGAAACCACACAGAAGCTCTTCTATCTCAAATAGGTAATCAATTCCTCATTACTCCACTAGTAACACATATAGTTTGACCTACAGAGGGTAGTGGTAAGGCTTAGAGTTTACTGCATCCAAATTATGGATCCAATGTTGAAGCCATAAGCTAGCCCACTTCAAAAGCCATGGACCACATTATTATTATTATTATTATTATTATTATTATTATTATTATTATTATTATTATTATTATTATTATTATTATTACTACAAGGAATCCATTAGGAAGTAAATTCACTTCAAATTAATTCTTTTTACCCATATCTCCATGGTCCCATATGCCAATGATTTTCCAATAATTTCTTTTTCATTCAAATCCCTAATATTTTCCACAAAGTTGGATTTGTCCATCATTGAAATATTCTTAAGGATTTATAGAATGCCTTATGTCTAACCCTCTAAACCATCCCTACTATCCATATTTTAATGTACCCCCAATGCAATCCTATTGGCTCTAGTTGTCATTCTGGTCAGGCTCTTCACATGCTACCCAAAATAAATCCACAATTTTCCAACATATTTTTTCCTAGTCAAAGAAAACCTACCATCCCTTTTTCCACTTTTTTCACCATCAGTCTTCTTACCCTTAGCTTCCTTTCCCAATTTTTGATGTTGCCTTGAACTAGATTCTTCATCTCCCTCTAAACCCTCGCCACTCTCAGCTTCATACTCAAATTAAATCTCCCAATCTCCCTATGAATTTCCTTCTCCAATCATTTTCTTTCCTTTGCTATTATTTGTTTTGTGATCACTCTCTGACATTTTTTTCTTCCACCAATTCTAAGATGATATCTTACTATGTTAGACATCGATTCTTTTCTTGCCTATTTTGTAAATTATGTGTGTAATAATTTCATTTTGAAATATGTGTTTCATATGTTCATATCACATCTCAAAAGTGGGCCATTATTCCACATTTTTTTATTTTCAAACTTTAGGACCTAAGACATTTCGATACTATCTTGCTTCTTTGAATGAAGGAGATAACATGTTGAGTTTTCCAAGATGTGACAAATGCACAACACATTTTTCCACCATTAGATCTATTTAGGACATTTCCTAACACTAATATTTTCATATTATGTCAATTTTATTTAGCTTTGACTTTCTCATTGAAAGTTGTACCAAAAAATACATGTAGGATTTGGCATGGTTTTCGAGACATAGATTTTTACATGGGCATTCTTATTTGCTATAGATTAAGAGATGCAAGGAACTCAAATAGGGGTGCACTCATATTTTACAACAAAATAGGTGTATCGTATTTGATTTGTCTTTTATAGATTTCATTAGGTTATTTTGGTAGGCAGTTATCCACGTATCATTTTTCATGCAAATTTCATAGCTTGGATATTTGCCCAGATTCATAGATGTTGGGGATTCATATGATGGTCACTACCAAATTTCCAGCCAAACTAGGATTATCAATTTTTATTCTTCCATTCCTAGATTTCAATAGATTATTGATTGATTGGGCACTTATCCACATGCAAACATCTTTTGTAGGTCTACAAGAGTGTTGGAGTTTCTACAAGAGCATTAGAATTTCTATAGGAAGTTTGAGAGCACATATTTGTCATATTGAGCACTTTCCACAAACCCCATTTATGTTTTTTCATTTTGATATGTATGCTCTCTCACACATCAGAGTAGGGCATTATGTAGCCATCTAATTTTATTAATATGGTAGTTATAAGTTATAAAATTGCATTATCTTAGGGTTCATATGTTTATGGCTTATTAATTATGCTTACATTTTTATTGATGTGTTTGTCAATATTTTTGGGTTATTTTGTCACATGTGGTCAATGTTTCATCTCTTTCCTCCCATCCCTTTCCCTAGGTTTCTAAGACTTTCCCTAGAAATGTACAATGTATGGTTTTGTGGCACTAAAAATGTAAGTTGTTTAGTTCTGGGGTGGGCCTTTGTGGCCCTTGTTTTGGGTCTCCCATGTTGTGTGTCCCTAATTTATCATCCTTTCCCACCTATTGTGTATCGGCTTGCTTGCCAATATAGTCCTGATTTGAGTATGACCCGAATAATTTAATGAATTTTTTTAATACGATTAATTTTCTTCAGTAAAAGTGGATGCAATTTAATATAAACAATAGTTTAAAATAAAAGATCTCCATTATAATAATTGCTATCATTTTAAATATAGAAAACGTCTACTTAGTCTTTATTTTTCTCCCTCTTATATGTCATATGTTTTAAAGCTTGTCTTTTTCTCAATGTAATATATATTTTTTATTTTCATATTTATTTTTAAAAATTATTAATTGATAATATTAGTAAATTCATTTAAAATTAAAAACTATATTTTTATTAGTTAAGAAACATATTATTATTAGATGTGTGGCTAACATCTTAATAAATATAAAGATTGTTCATATATATATATATATATATATATATATAATTTTCTGAGTTCAAACTTCTAATCATGTGTTTTTTAACTAATGAAAATATATATACATTTGAGATCAAGCGTCACTATCTTCACTGAGTTCGTTCAATAAATGGGTAGATTCATCGAAAAATTAGGAGTCAAGCGGAAACGTTAATTTATAAAAATTGGTTAACTGTTAAATTTTTCAAGGATAAAATAATACATGAAAGGGACCTGGAATTGACCATAAGAGGGAAGGTAGGGAGAGCAGGCACATCGAAGGCACTCAACACTTAAGCATTTTAATCTCATTTCATTTTTATACCCTTTACTCAAATTTCTTACTAAAATGTTGAGGATTGACCTCTCAAATATTTCCTTGAAAATTTTTAATCATCTATTTCTAAAAAATTGCACTTCATAAATTCTTTAAATTTCATGGAATATAATGATAGTAGGGTCTACATAAGATGGGATTGTTGAAAAGGCTTTGGAGACCTTTAAATGAATGCAATTAGCAGGTGTAAATCCAGACTCCACAACCTTTGCCAGCATATTACCAACCTATGCCAAAATGGGAGCTTTAAAAGAGGGTATGGATATCCATCAAAGATTAATAAAAAGTGGTTTTTAATTATATGTGGTTGTCATGAGTGCCATGATAGGCATACATGCAACATGTGGAAGTTTATACAAGACACAGAATCTATTTGACAAAATATGGGAGCTTTGGAATAGGGTATGGAGTTCCATTAAAGAATAATCAAAAGTGGATTTATAAGAGATGATGTACTTATAAATGCCTTTATAGACATGTATGCAAAATTTGGAAGTATACTGAAGGCAAATGAACTGTTTGACAAAATGAATCAACAAGACATAGTTTCATGGAATACAATAATAGCAGGCTAGTTTTTTTCTCTCTTTATTCCTTGTCCTTCAACAAACCTGACATGAACTTCTTGCCATCATTTTACAAGTGATAAATTTTCACTCTTTTATCATACATAAAATTCAAGTCATATTTTTGAGGCCACCCTAAAATTACATGACACACATCCTTTGGTACCACATCATGTAGCGTACCTTATCTTGTGTGCCAATTAGGAATTTTAGGAAGTATTTATCATTTACCGACACATTATGGTCCTTTTGAATCCATGAAACCTAATATGTTTTGGATGTGCCACCTTATACAAACTCAATTTATCCACGATCTCACACAAAACTTAATTTTATGTGCTAGCATTATCCATAATTAATTTGTATCACTTACCTCTTGACTTACACACCTTTCAGAACATGTTCTTCCTATACACTAGTTCACTATCCTCTTTTAGCAGAAAGAGCAATACCTTATTTATCATGAAGTTTTCTCTATGGTATAAATCTAAAAAAAGTTTAATAGTTCTAGTGTACTCTACCTGTCCATGCATAACATGTGCCCCAATTTTAGGCCTTATGTTATCTTCCCCTTGTGCCAATATACACTCATATGACCTACATCCAGGATGGCCACATTTGAAGCGTGTTCATGGGAATCCTCTTCCTTTATCTCAACCAAATATTTATTTCCATATATGTGTGTGAGATCCACTCATTAGAAAAAATATTCATAATCACCTTTTTTCTAAATGTTGGTGGAGATCCTTTAAGAAACCATTGTGTATGTTTCAATGGATGGATGTCGTACAACATATTGACAACATTTTTTCTATAATGCACATCATATGCACACACAGTCTCATTGGAATCATGCTTAAACTCCTTCAATGGGTGGTCACTAGATGCTATAATGATGTGAAAATATTAGTATTTAATTATTTAAAAATAAAATAATTTAATGGTTTGGAGGCCAACATGATTAATTAAAAAAATAAAATAATAAACATGAAGGTTTAAAAAAATTAAAAACATATAAATACTAGCACACATATCTTAGATAAATCTATGTAAAATACACTGATGGATATCATTCTTGATACACTCACAATTTAATGCAATATAGGTGTCTAAAGAATGATATTTATCAATGTATTTTACATAAATTTATCTTTTTATACTAGTACAAACATTATTGCATACATTTATCTTTATTTGATTTTTTCTATGATGATACAATTTGATGGTTATCAAATTATTAACTACATGAGTTTTAGGTGAACGTAAGAGGAGGGTTAGACCATTTAATATTTGCCTCAAATTCCTATGTTACAGGGTTTACACATTGAAATTGACACATGGATATTTAGTCAAATAATCAACACATAATCCCTAGAGATTCAAATTTGCATACATAATCCCAGTGGAATTCAAATTTGATTTATGCCACAATCGATATTATTACACAATAGAAGGCATGGAGGAAATAATACACCACACATACATTCCTATACCTAACTTTTGATTTCAAATTGATGGTCATGCTACTCAAACCAAGTAAAAACACAAAAAAAGATAAGTGTGGTCATTTCCAACTGAAGACCTCGAAAATAAATTGTATTTTTTTTATATAGATAGGAATGGGCTGATCCATGTTCTTATCACATGACCCTTTGTAATATAAGAATGTTCTATAACCTTACACTTGTGTTACCATATTCAAAATGACAAGAAAAGGATAAAACATGTTTTACCATGTTCAGGTGGTTCTAAATTAGTTTTTGAAATTGAAGATTAAAAGAGATTAGATGATTTTGGGCTATACAGACCTTGACATACTTCTTACTATTCTTAAACATTATATAGACCCTTTTGGGTCTTCCAATGTCATAAAAACTAACAAAAATGGTTTAGACCTTGCTATAAATAATGACTACAACAACTTATGATCTATATAACATATGCATTCATGTGTTTGGGTGGTTTCAAAACTCAACATAAAATAGATAAAATTTACCCAGGCTCCACATTGTTTTGATCTAGCTTCATATTCCCACAATCAATTGTATAAGGTAGTTGGCATCACATAACTTTCTTACGACTCAGTTGGGTCCTAAAATCCACACTACATTGAATGGAATACTTGTTTCACTCAATAGACCATATTTTGATATGTTCCACGGAAAGCAAAGGTGGGGATAAACATAATGAATGTTATCACTTTTCGGGATTTGATTCCCGTTTCACATCATCTAAACAGCATGTTGAAGGAGATGAAGTAGTGTTATTTCAAATACCTAAGAAGTTACAATGTAGACCAAACCAGTCATCCAAGTCTCCAATAGCAACCAACCTAACCCAACATAAAAACCAAGAAACATTTTGCAAACACACAAACACAGAAAAATAAAGATAAAGCAAAGCAAATAATGGAAAGACAAATGCACACCATGTTTTTTTCAGGTCGAAAAGAGAATAGTAGTATCACAGGGTGCATATATTTGAAAATCTTTAACCACCACAATAATTATTAAAGCAGCATGATATATGTATATTGATACTATCATGAATTTCTAGTATATTGCAAACTAAAACTATTTTATTGGTTTGTATGTTTATGGATTATTAATTAATCTTATGTTGTTATTGATGTGTATGTCAATATTTTTGGGTCATTTTGTCACATGTGGTCAATGTTTCCACTCTTTCCTCCCCTCCCTTTCCTTGGGTTTCTAAGACTTTCCCTAGAAATGTACACTGTATGGTTTTGTGGCACTAAAAATGTATGTTGTTCATTTTTGGGGCGAGCCTTTGTGGCCCTTGTTTGGGTCTCCCATGTTTTGTGTCCCTGATTTATCAGTGTTTCCCACCTATTGTGTATTGGCTTGCTCACCAATACAATCCTAATTTGAATATGACGCGGATAATTTAATGAAAAGTATTAATAAGATTAATTTTATTCAATAACAATGGATGCAATTTAATATAAACAATAGTTTAAAATAAAACAGATCCGTTATAATAATTCTTGTCATTTTAAATATGGAAAATGTCTACTTAGTCTTTCTTCTTCTCCCTCTTATATGTTATATGTTTTAAAACTTGTCTTTTTCTCAAGTGTAATATAATTTTTTTTATTTTCATATTTATTTTAAAAAATTATTAATTGATATTATTAATAAATTCATTTAAAATTAAAAACTATACTTTTATTAGTTGAAAAACATATTATTAGAAGTTACTAAATAAAAATATGTGCGGCTAACATCTTAACTAGCAATTGCCTTGAAGGGGCAAAGAAACCCAGAGGTTATATATATATAAAGGTAATGACCTCACAACTGTTGAGCTGTTCACACAACTCTTGTTTGACCTTTTTTTTACCTGACTCAGCACTAACTTTGTCATTCCCAGTAGATTAATTAAAAAAAACACTACAAAGAAAATTTTATTAAATATTTACATTCTAGAAGAAATAATCATTCAAATTATTTAAATCTATGCAACCAAAATTAACAGTCATAACAATTAGCAAAATTTTAATTCCAAAATAAAAAAATTTAAATCAGAGTAAATATTTTCAGTGAAAATAAAATCTTCCTAAAATTTTAATGTATCCTAACTAAATGCTAATGGAAGATTGATTAAATTAATAAACAAAGACTAAAAGTGGTTGTGAAGATCCCAATAAAACAACCCACAACAAACAATTAAAAAAATGAAAAAGACTGTCCATAACTTATCAAAATAACAATAAATATTATCATTTATGGCCCCTTTTTGAAAATTTTAACCCTACCATTTAATTCCCAAATAGAGCCCCCAAAACCAATCATAAATTAAATGTGGGTCTCAATTCA
Source organism: Torreya grandis (assembly GCA_037957365.1). NCBI lineage: Eukaryota > Viridiplantae > Streptophyta > Pinopsida > Cupressales > Taxaceae > Torreya > Torreya grandis. The sequence continues at coordinate 1,265,799 of JARHVA010001296.1, read as the reverse complement.
CAATAACCTAAAATTTGAGATGAAGCATCGCCATCTTGACTGAGTTCGTTCAATATAAAATGGGGAGTCAAGCGGAAACGTAAATTTATAAAAATTGGGTGACCGTTAAATTTTTCAAAGAGAAAATAATACATGAAACGGACCTGGAATTGACTGTAAGAGGGAAGGCAGGGAGAACAGGCACATCGAAGGCACTCGGTCTACGTTGATTTTTAAAGAACTAAAAAAAGCTGAGAAAATTTGAGATCAAGCACTGTTTTTTCAAAGAGAAAATAATACATGAAAGGGACCTGGAATTGACTTTAAGAGGGAGAGCCGGCACATCGAAGGCACTCAGCACTTGGAAAGCACATCTCATAGCGACCAGAGTTGGATCGGTGAAGGAAGACTTTTAAACATATTTTAGAAAATCATTTAACACTCTCCCCATCGCCATCTTCACTTACTCCTTCAATGAATAGATTGATTAAAATATTGGGATAATGACCCCCCCCCCCCGGAAACAAAAGTCCAATATTAAATATTTGCCAAGATTATATGTGATTTAAATATGAATAAAAAAAGTTTGATATGGTCTTTAACATTCTAAATGAGATCAACTTTTTCATTTTGAGATAAAAATAAATAAAGGTTAAAGAAAAAGCCACGAAACTCAAGTTATTATTATTATTATTATTATTATTATTATTATTATTATTATTATTATTATTATTATTATTATTATTATTATTATTATTATTATGGATGTGAAAATTTTGAATATTTGTATTTGAATGTTTATCACATGACAATGGATGTTATTTAAATATTGTAAACATCTTTTGATTATATTTGTTATTTGTATGCAGAGTCTGTTGTCATTACCTAGAGCATGTGGCCACCATTGAGTCTATTGGTTGTTTGAGGCTAGGTTGAATTTTTTATTTCAATCGTCTATGAAATATATTAGATATGGGGTGTATAATATATGTTAACTAAGTAGTGCAAAATGTCCTTTAATAGTGTAGTGATTTATAGTCAAATCTGGGAAATTAGTTGTCAACAATAGGTGAGTTGACCTCTAAATCATATTTATAACTTGCAATTTTGGGTAACCTAGTGCTCTTTCCAGATTCAAAAAACAGCCAAACCCAAATTTCAAAAAATAAAATATTTATGAATTAACGAAAATTTGCCACTAAAAACCCCTATTTGGTAAGTAATTATTTATTTATATTTTTTCTTGTAGATTTCATAAGGAAATTTGCCCAAATTCATAGATGATGGAGATTCAAATGATGGTCACTACCAAAATGCCAACCAAACCAAGATCATTCATTCCAATATTTTAACATATTATTGATTGATTGGGCTCTCAAGATTTATTAATTAAGCTTAGGATGTTATTGGTGTTTCTATTAAGATTTTAGGGTTGTTTTGATATATGTGGTCAATGTTGTTAGATATATAACAATAAAGTTAAATTTTGAATCTCTTTGCAATGCGATTTGTATCCCACATCACGACAAGGGGAATGGAGGGGCAATATGCCCATCTGCCCAACTCCCTACCCACTATTGTCATATGTGGGTTTGGGGGGAACATTTCATGGAGCCCCCCTAATGAGGTTCGGGGGTAGTGCTCCCGAAGCCAAAAATCAAGGAGTGAAACCCGCTTTTAGGAAGATGAATTCCATCAAATTTTATTTTTAGAAGGAAAGTCCTAATAATATTTTTTTACTTTATTTTTAGGAGGAGGAATCCTAACAGTGTTTTACCAATTAGACGTATTTATCTTTGTGGAGTTCACATGTAATCTACACAACCAGTTCACGTGTAATCTATTTATTTTGAAATTAATAAAGCTTGATATCTTGTAACGTGGATGTTTCTTTAGCTAACTATGGTTTTACCACATAAATATGTTGTTTTGTCTATTGCATGTTTATTTTTTTATTATTGTAGAGTGTGGTTTTGTAACAAATATTTCCTCTCTCTCTCCTCCCCTCCCTTTTCCACGAGTTTATAAGATGTTCCCTAAACATGTACACAATATGGTTTTAGGACACTAAAAATATATGTTGTATAGTTTTGGGGTGAGCCTTTGTGACTCTTATTTTAAATCACTTGTATTATGTATCTCTAATTTATCAACATTTTCCACCCATTATATATCGACTTACTCACCAATATAATCATAATTTAAATATGCCCTATATACTTTAATGAAAAGTATTAATAAAATTCATTTTATAATATGTAAAAAATAGTGAACATATATATGTATATATCCAAAACGAGACTATAGTTTTCATTTTTAACTAAATTCTAATACCTAGTGTACTTTTTAACTAATGAAAATATATACATGGTCTGCGTTGATTTTTAGAACTCACGCCGAGAAAATTTGAGATCAAGCTTCGGCATCTTGACTCCGTTCGTTCAATGAATGGTAGATTCATTGAAAAATGGGGAGTTAATTTATAAAAACTCGTTGACCGTTAAATTGGGACCTAGAATTGACACTTCCAAAAGGATGCCAAGAGCTCCGTAAAAATTAAACACAACACGCCAAAAGGACACCAAGTGGAGAATACGTAAAACGCCAGTTGGATGAAATTGTGAGAGTGAAGTGAAAACGTTAAATGTAGGAAGAGCAGGCACGTCGAAGGCACTCGGCTCTTGGAAAGCAGATCTGAAAGAATCCTTTGAGTTTTCATAGCGACCAGAGTTCGATCGTGGATTGACGAAGTTGGTGATGGAAAATTTTCAAACATATTTTAGATTTGCTGCAGTAAAAAATACTTTAAGACTCTGAACATCGCCATCTTCACTTAATGCTTCAATAGACTCATTAAAAAAGTTGGGAGTCAAGAGAAAATGTTAAAGGCCTTGTTGTTTATATCATAGAACACCATTTTATTAAGAGGAGGAATTGTTTTTAGATTAAGGTAAAAGCAGGTTTTGAAGGGGCTCCGAAACACTTTAACAGAAACAAAAAAGATAAATCCTTAACAATCACCAGGAAGGGCATTTCTGAAACCTACTGAAGAACAGTAAATAAAACAAGTTTTGTTGGGACCTGAAACCACCAATATGGACCAATAAAAGCACCCAGGTTTTACAAGGCCCTGAAACCTAAACAAAACTAGGCTTAACGCCCTGAAACAAGTTCCCAGATTTTACAAGCCTTGTAACCTTCAGAGACTATCCACGCACTAATAGATCTCACATTACAGTGTCGTGCACACACGAGGAAAGGTTTGAGGGATCCATGTAGACGCGAGCCCCCATCCCCCAGCCCCAACCACTCTATCAAAGAAACAAGCCCCAGATCCATCACCACCAGCGCCCATTCCGTCCAACCAAACGTCTGCCCATTCTCTCCCTCTGCTAAGCTCAGAGGATTCGCCACCATGGCAATCAAAACTTCGTCGAAGAAATCCCCGACATCTTGAAGCACTTCAACATGAGCCAAGACCCCAGCGGACAGAAGGCTATGGTGAAAAACCAGATCTGGACTCCAACCCTGAAAAACAACAACCTCAACCCTAAACCTAGGGTTTCAACGAAAGGAGAGAGGCAGAGCCCCTCTCGATCCATGATCCTCTCATAACTAGCTGCCGCATGGAGCCTTACAGGGTGCTCCCCACAGCCATACCCTCTCTGCGCACGCTGGTCAAATATCCCTATGGCCAAGCTCTCTCCATACGCAATACCATCTGTTCACTATATTCTTCGCATACCAAATCTGGATGGCAGTCCAACTCAGGCTAGAACTCCAGCCCAGTTTTAATCCACAATACAGAAGTCCGAAGCGAAATAAGGTACCACGCAATAATGTGTTTCTCATTTTCGCGCCGCGCACCAGCAATTGTTGGGGATGCCCTAGTCAAGATATGTTTCAAGTAGTAATTGGTGTCGACTTTGGTAGGGTACATTTAAAGTAGAATTTGTATTCCACGCTCCAAGAAAACTTACAATCAATATGTAGTAATCAATTCCCATAAAATGAAATTTGAAATATAAATTGCAACTGAAATTCGAAACGTAAGAGTGGGAAAAGATTACCTTTGTATGTGGGTGACACTGTGTTATCTTATAGCAATTTTTTGGAGATGATGCTTCCTTATTAGAGAATTGGAGAATGTTTCCTCTTTCTGAACCATTTGGAGAATTGGGATGATATAGTACTAATTATAACTGATTCAATCCCATGGGTTGGGAAGATGGATGTCTTAATCCTCATGAAATAGGGAGTAGTGCCAAGGCTATTGAGCATTCCTAAACTTCAACAACAATAACTCAAATAACTAATCTAGCTTCTATTATGAACCTCAAATTTTAAAATAGAAGCCACATTATGGGCTCGTTATGATTAATTCCAAGGCTATTGAACCTCAACTATGTTATCTGAAAACATATGAATCAATTGTTACAAATGGACTTATAGATTCAAAGTTGCTCATTTCTAGGTACCATCAAATTGTGTTTGCAAATAATAAACTATAATAATCCTCATGTGCCAAAATGATATGTTGTCAATGTATAGATGTACATAAAATAGTATCATTCCCCACTAAATTGGTGCCACCTAATATATGTAATAATATTTAAGTGCATGAACAAGTATCATGCTCCACTAAATCGGTGCCAACTGTTATACAATGCTATACATCTATATGCTAAATCTGAGAACCCATATCTCAAATGTTTCTTTATGTGAAAACTTGTAACTTATGTTCCTATAAATGGTGTACATATGCCATGCATATACATCATAGTGTATCTAAATTCGTAATCTGTAACTTATATATTTGTAAAGTGAAAACATTTATAGAACATATGTACACGGTTCGATTGATGACTACCTATTTTAAATACATGTCAAACATTTTAAAATTAATCTTTTTTCAATAAATATATTTTATCTTATCCAAAACAATTATAAATATTTTATCTCATATATAAATATAACATATATAATATATTAAATATAACATATATAATATATTGTGCAAAAACTATCGATTTATTTTAAGATATAAAGGTATTTATGTGAAAACATACATGTATTATGAATATTTTTCCCATTTTTACGATGATATAAATAATGCAACATTAAGAACATATTTTTTCGTGCAGAGTTAAGATATAATAAATATGGTGTCATATTGCAAGATCTAGTAGTGCAAGAATGAGTATAGAATATTTTTTCCCAATGGATGCATGGTAGTAATCATAGAAACATAAGTTAAAAGTAAAGGCATTTTCATGATTTTGATAATAGAAACACAATTAAAGAACATAAAACACACTATGTGCATGAATAAGATAATTATAATATAAAACAAGTCAAATAAATGAATAGGCACGAAGCAAAAAAATATTTATATGAATGTAAAAATCATAGCAAACATGATGAAGATATAAAAAAACATTATAGAGATATGAATCAAGCATGTGAAGACACACTGGGTAGATAGAGACACACCAAGGATAGGAAAAAACACTAGGCAAATGAGATGGATTATGTCACACTAATTACATATTAGAAACATAAAGAAGAATATTAGGTACAAAACACATGTAGTGTAGTATGGAAAAATGGTTCTACATTAGCAATGCACTCCACTAAACCATAATCAATGTGTAATTTAGATCGGAAGAATTTATAAAAATAAATATTAAAAACAAATCTAATTTTAGTAAATAAGGTATTGAAATAATTTAAGCGTCCAAAACCAGACTTATGATGAGAGTACATAATTTTTGAAAATATTTAGATTATTTAATGCTAAAAAACAAATAAAAAATAATATAGGAACGAAGGCAAAGAACACCCAAAAAATGTTTAGAAATCTAAAGTTTTTTATAAAAATAACCACAAATGGGCTATTACACACCTAACAAGTTCAGGAGCAAGTTGGTATATTAAAATAGCATAACTGTATTACCATATTATAAATAGGGATGGCCTTGGAAAAATCTATAATGAAATCATCTATCCACACAAAATTACTTAGATGAGAGAAAACAATTTACCAGTAAAATGACATTACATTAATTATCAAAGTAATATATTGTACTTATGTGCTAAAAAAATGGTCACACCAGAATATGATTCTCTAAAAGACTACAACTTCACTAGCTTAGGAGATGACTCTAAACTCCATCCTCATTCCACAAGAATACAAAGGTTACTTTTATATGAAAATATAGAGCTAAGTGGGGGAGTTTATTGGTAGAGTGAAACGTGGTATCACTACTCAAGTTACATCTAATCTTTGCACACAAGTGATGATACCTACTATTATTAAATGTGCATTAAATGAAGTAGTGCACCTATTAAATCAAACTTGTAACAATAATACCTAAGGTGGACTTCGAAAAAAAAAGTGAAAATGGCACATAGTAACATGGTATGCTCCTGGAAATTGTATAATTTATTGAAATTAATTTTACAATGGTGTTACTTTGTTGTTATGATTTGAAAATCCTCTCTTAGTTTTTCATAATTCAATGTGCATTTTATAGAAATATTTCTCCTTTTTTAAAACCATATTCTACTATAGAAACCTTGTAAGACCTTTAAAAATGGGTATTCGATTGGGGAGACTTCCTCGATGAAGCCCTTATCCTTGGAAAATTTAGAAACTAATGCTCTGTGTAGTTAAACAAGAAACATGTTATGCAAGCGCTAATCCTTATACTCATTTTCACTATATAAACAATTATAAATGATACACTATGAAGTCTTGAGATATAAATCTGGATTAAGCACTTTAAGTTTTCCATTAGACTTTTGGTTATTACTCTTTATCTTTTCTTGAAACTCTTACTTGCATTCTATGTTTGTCCTATATGAACTAATGTGTGCATGCATGTCTATGTGTGATTTTTAAAATTAAAATACAAACCTATTGGCACCCAATCAACATACAAAGGGGAAAAAAATTGAAAAAAAAAAGTAGAAATAAAAAATGAGTAGAGAGAAGCGTCAAAAGGACCAAAAAAAGAGGGGACCAAAAGTGTACTTCATGGAAAAAACCTAGGGAACCTAAATAAATCTAAGAAAATAAGAAAGGTGTGGGGGAGAGAGAAAACATACAACATGGGAGATAAATGGAGCCCATAACTTAAGAAAAATTTACCAATAATATTTTAATATGAACTAATGATAAATAGATACACACATACCCTAAATCTATGTAATGGAAATTTAAAACTACCCTTAAACAAAAATTAGGTGTTTACATAATACCGTAACTGTTGTCACCAAACCTTTCACCCTAGAAGAGAGTGTTCAAGCCTCTAACAGACTTGGAAAACATGGGAACACTTCCAGGTTGTGGGTGTACCTATAGTGGAATTGAGCCTCTAAATTTAAAGGGCTATCTCCCTGAATGTATCTTGTAAATATTATCACTTTTTAATGCTTACTTATGGGGGTGGGGAGGGTTAAAAATTGCATGAAATAAATCTATTATAGAAGGGTGATTCACCAAGATGTGTTTCACAAGATTATCACACTCTATCACAAAGAGACAAGTCTTTACAACACTAATCTAAGCATCCTAGAATGCACTAGCAATAGTGTTTCGATATGAAGGTGAGATTCATGAAGAATTTCCAAGGCAGATAAGACCATAGACTAGTTATAGATATTAAGTCTCATTATACACTTAAGATAGATTCATACACTTGACTACATTTCATATGACCTGCTAGGTGGAAATCACTTGCATCAAACATGGAAGGACTAAGAGAAAGCAAGGATAGATGAATATCTCTTAACTATTCACTATACCTCTTCACACACTTTGACAAGTTGATATATGAACTCAAATCAGATTACATTTATTATTCTAAGGTAATGTACAATGTCAAAACCAATAGGGCTTCACCATACGTTGTGTGGTATTAGACTACAAAGGCCAAAATGGAAGCTACTTATAAAACCTCAAAGAGAGGAGAAAAGAATGAAGTTCAAAGGTCACTAGGACACTTGTCTAGCTGATAAGAGGAGTTACACTTGCATGAGGATGAATTCAGAAATAGAACATGCAATGTCTAATGGGATAAATGGATATTGAAACATAAAACTCCTAAAATGTGGTACAAATCTCCCTTTACTATGCATAATAAATGACCTTTCATCATGGATGATCTCTCAAGAATTTGAAACAAAACTAGGAGAGTTGACACATATGCTATGACAGTAACAAACATTTTATAAGTTATTAGATATGTTCTTAGACATTTGCATTTACCATCTACAGTCACTCATTGCTTTCTTAGACTTCATTCTTCACATCTGATAGTCATTGTTCATCTTTATTCTTTGACTAAGCTTTCATATCAGCATATGAGTTCAAAAATCTTTCTTTATTATAGAGTCTTTTGATCCTACATAGTCACCCATATTGTACATCTAGAGTCTATTCAAATTTGCTTAGTTGACCCCTCTTGGAGTTTCTCTACTTCCACTTTCAACACTGGTCATTGATCATTAATCCAAGATCTTGAGATTATGACAACATTGCATTTGATCTGAGCTCTTTGACTTGTTGACCTCACCCTATCCATTAGATCTAGATGTACAATTGAATGTGAGTCATAGATCATGATCTAATTTCTCAAACATGATTCGATCTCAGGATTCATTAACATTTTGAATCTATTCATATCATTGATATATTTTTGCATGATCAAATGCACACCATAGATATTTGGAACCCATTGATACTTTCAAATCATCTGATGTATTGATTTTAGTGTATGATGGAATGTTGATTGTTGATCTATTAGGACCCACTATTTCAACTCAAATGGCTATTTTACAGGGCCCAAACTTGACATGACACTTATGTTAATGTATTTGACATCGGTGTGACAATCTCTGAGATATTTGAATCCTAACAGTTATTTACCATGACTTAAATTTAATGTCTGCACAAATATCAATGATGTTTTTGAGACCATCAATGACATCTGTGTGACATCACTTTTTGAAGGCCAATGTTTTTTTTCCTAGGCTTAAATTTGACACTTGTGCGAACATCTTACCCTACAAGATCAATTTTATCAAAATAATTTAATTCTATCAGAACTTTTATTGCAAATAAGTTCCTCGAGCTATTTATCTTCAAGATAATTTACCCACAAGAATTATGGCTTCATAATTTTTGCATCAACCAATTTTTCCAAATCCATATGGGTCATCGAGTGTTATGTTTCAAAAAATTTATTGAAAATAACTCTACCTTTGTCGAGACTTATGTTTTGAACATTTTATCTAAAATAATTTTTCCTTAGCTTTTTGCATCAGACAATTTGTCTAAGATAAATCAGACTTGGCTCTTATGTTGTGGGAAAAATGTTTGAAAGAAACAAATCTTTGGGATTTTTGCATCGGACTATTATTCTCAGACACTTTTTCTTAAAGAATATTATCTTGGGAACATTATTGTGGAATGATTTCCCTAAAATAAGTACTTATGCTTCAAACATTTTTTTTGAAAGAAATAGGTCTTCGAGCTTTTTATTGTGAACAAAATGTCCATTGAGTCCCCAACACTTAGCCAAAAGTCTAAAAGAAATCTAGACTTGTTTTAGAAACCACCGTTTGATCTTGTAAAGGATCCAATGAACTTCTAATGCCTGTGTAACTCACCCCATGATCTAACTGATTGAACAGTGTGAAAACCTATCACTTTGATATATGACTCTAAAATGACCCCTAAGATATCAAATGACACAAGGAGTAGATTAGATGATAACCAAAGCTAGAATAACATAGGAAATAACATCAAATAGAACTATGCAACACCCTATGATTCTATAATGATCCTCCTATATAATATTTTGGCTATATGGGGATGACACATTTTGACGTGTGGTAAAAATGGTTAACATTCTTAGTGATTTCGAAAGGGTGGCATGCTTTCTATACTATGAACAGTTGCCTAATCTTGTCCATTGGACTATGGAGTTACATGTATAGTAGGTTTGACACATAAATACCTTTGAAAACACACTACAACAAGAAATTATAAGGAAAAAACACAAAGAAGAAACAAACATATGTTCAACTAGAACATTTAGGGAACACAACACACATGATAAAAATAAAACACACACCTAATCTACTATTTATAAAACTAAACTTTACCTTTCAATAGCAAGGCTTAAAATGTATCCCATTCATAGGGATATTAATCTCTTCTCCATTTGTTCTCAATAAATATAAATAATTACTTTCCATGCACTTGATGATGACATATGGTCTACTTCATAGGGTGTCAAATTTGATATTCCTCCCTAGTTTTGCTCTATCTTCATCCCATTTCAAAACTATATCACCTTTGTGGAATTTTTTTGGAGTTGCCTTATTGTCAAAATACCTCTTCATTAGCACTTGGTGATGTTTCATATCTTGATGGGCCCTCTCTCTAGCCTCTTGTAGCTTCATTAATTCTATCAATCTCACCTCCATTGGAGTGTTTTCCAGTAACTCTAATTGATTTTCCAATTCTAAGGAAGGCAACTCTTAAGAGATAGACAACCTAGCTTCTCTCCCATAGACAAGTACAAAAGGAGAATTCCTTGTTGACCCCTTAGGAGTTATCCTGTCAGCTCATAAGGCTATCTTCAGTTTGGTGTGACAAGCCTTCTGATTATGCTCCAAAATTCTCTTCATGATTCTGATCAGATTCTTATTATTTGACTTAACCAACCCATTAACTTAAGGATAATAGTTGGATGAAGTGACAAAAAAAATTCCATTACTATTTTACTAATCAGATATCCTAACACCTATAAAAGTAAGAGCATTATCTGAAATAATAGTAGGAGTGCCAAACCTTGTCATGATGATCTCATAGAACTCCAAGATAACATTCTCATTAGCTTCCTTAAATGCTAATACCTCAACCCATCTTATAAAATAGTGAATTGATATGAGTATCCATTTATGACCAACACTTGATGGGGGATTTATCATACTAATGAAATCAATACCCCATTGCATAAAAGGTTGATCAACTTGGATACGCTTCAAAGGAAGAGTTGCAAGCTTCTATTTTATTACAAAGAAATCACATCATGCACACCTCATCCAAGCATGGTAGTCTTTGAAAATGTTGGGCCAATAATATCCTACCCTCATGATCTTGGTATCCATGGTTCTTGGAGAGAAAGGACCTCATGTTGTCCCATCATGAAACTTTTCAAGCAACACCCCAAATTGATCATTGTCAATACATCTCAATAGCACACCATTGATGTCCCTCCTAAAATTCACATAATATAAAATAAAAAATGGAATAGATTAAAATAAAAAATATCTCCTTTTTAATCTATTCATATTATTAGGATACTCCAAATTTTGACTATCACATCTTATGTCCAACTTTGTATGTGCGAGGAACCAACTAGTTGGGAGCAATCATGATTGACTAGAACCTCTTCTTTTAACTCATGGAAATATGGAGCTAAGTGCTCATAAAGGCCTTTACCTATTACCAATCTTGTTACTTTGATATGAACATCACATTCCATTACCTAAGTGATCTACCTTGCTCTCTTCTCACTAAGGTCTCTACTCAAAAGAAACTTGTTGTTCCTAGGATGAGAAACCATAACTTGAATTTTATTGTTTGAAACCATACGCTTAAACTTTTTTAATCCCCTTACAATAACAAGGACTTGTTTATCTATAAAGGTGTAGTTAACTTTATAATCTTCTAAACCTTAACTAAAGATTGTAATTGGCTGCTCCACGCCCTCATCATTATTTTGCATTAACATGGATGAGATAGTGTCAAGATTAGAAAATGAATACAACATGAAATATTTAGAAAAATTAGGATTCACAAGAGTAGGATATTCTATAATTTCTTTCTTTATGGCTTCAAAAATGCTCTTACCCTCTTTGGTTTGAGAAAAGGCTTGATTCTTTATGAGCATGGTTGTGATAGGTTTTACCAAAGATGCAAAACTAGGTATGAACCTCACAAAATTTCTATTTCATAATAAACTTTTAAAACCTTTTTTATGTAACAGAAATGATAGGCCAAAAATAACGTCTATCATTTTAGGATCAATATACAGATTGTCTTTGGAAATAATGTGTCCCAAGAGCTTACCTTCATGGATAGAAAAGATACATTTCTTAGGATTAAGAAATACTCCATATTTCCTACATATTGAAAATACTTGTATCAATTATTGCATATGTTCATTATCATATTTAGAAAACACTTTTATATCATCTAGATAAACTAACAACATCTCATTAATCAAACCTTTGAAATCCATGCCCATTAATCTTTGAAATATCGCATTGACATTAGACAGACCATAATGCATCTTCCTATAAGCAAAAATCCCCCATTTAGTGGTAAATGCTATCTTGAATTGATCATATTCATTCAAAAAAATATGGTTATATCTTTAATATCCATCTAAGAGAGAAATGTTGAGAACCTAAAACTACTAGCAAAATCTTCTCCATTGAATGTAGAGGGTAGTGATCTTTTAGTGACACTCTATTAAGATCTCTAAATTCCACACAGTCTAATCTCTCAATTCTTATTTCTAATAGGAATAAGATATCTACCCATGTTGAATTCTTTAATGGAAATATTATTTCAGATTCAAGGAGTTTAGTGAGCTCTAATCTCATGAGTTATTCAACCTTGTGATTAATGGGTCTTTGTTTCCATCTAACCAGTTTAACTACAGGATCCAACTCAATAGTATGGTGTACTAGGATATGATAAAATCCTTTCATGTCCTTATACTTCCAAGAAAATATGTCATGAAACTCTCTACAAAAATCAATGAATGCTTGCTTCTCTAAAGTATAACATACCTTATCTAGTTTGAGGAGTTTGTCCTTGAAGATCAAGACCCTTTCATAATTATCCTCTTTTATAGACATACTCACTTTCTCCTTATTCTTTTGATAATTATCATTGAATATAATTTATAAGGTCACCAAACCCTTAGGTATCTTATTGGTTTTTAGTTGCACAATCTGATCACCCAATTATTCTTGGAGCCTCTTTTGATTCCTTGAAGAAACTCAGCCTCATTTTGTAGGAAGCATGTAATGTGTCTATCATTGTCAAACACTTGGCATGACACTTAGTTATAAAGTATAGAATTTATTATAATGATCTTAATATGAGACTATTTTTCCTCCTCTTTTATGGTAGTTGGATTATCAAATTGAGCACTTATGGTGGCTAGTTTATCAACATGATTATTTTACTCCCTTGGGACTGATTGTATGTTGAATGCATTGAATTTTTGAAGAAAATACCATACCCTATGCTTATATGACATGATCAAAGGGTTGTTATCAACAACAACATTCCTAAATTGATGCACAACCAATTCACTATCTCCATATAATTACAAGTTCTTAGTTCCTTTTCTCCTTGCCCACTGAAGGCCATGAATTAAACCTTCATACTCAACCACATTATAAATACAACTGAAATATAATCTATATGAAGCATAATAATTTTTTTGGATGGAGATACCAACATAACACTAGTTTATATACAAATTTTACTTCTTAAACCATCAAAAACCATTTTCCACATCTCATCTTCTACACCCTTTTCCTTGTCAAGTAGAGGTGTTGATATTCCTTCGTCATGTATACAATATACTCCTAGATCATTTTCCTCCATGAGAGCATAAGGATCATGATCATAAGTTTTTATACCATATTCATCAAGAAACAATTTTGCAATGCTTTCAATCTTAGAGAAAGTTCCATAATCTATAATAGAATCCTTTTCTTCATGAACAACACAATTCAAATTAGAACTTATGTCAATGTAAGGTTCTATATGAAACCTTGCAAGAGGTTGTGTCCTATTTGTCACCTTGGACCCATACCTTGTTCAGAAGGCCAAGAAGGACTAGTCAACTAAGAGGTAGCCACATATCTCGGCTATGAAGCCCCTTGATAAGTAGATTGTAAATTGGGCTGGGAGATCAACAATAACTATGTCTTGTAAGATAGGAAAACTAGGACAATCATGTAAGAAAGCCTTCAATTTTTTTATGAGTCTGACTATCTTGGTAGGTATAGCATCTAATTTAAGGATCCTTTTACTATGTGGCCCATCTTGTCAGCTACCACTTTGGGCATGACATAATTTGAAGCTTCATTATCAACTATGTAGTTATGGACCAGCTTGTCACCCACTATGAGACTGTGATAAAATTATGGAAGTTTCTCAGCTCTAGTGGATGGTTCAACAATGGTATTAGGGATAATTGAAAGGATAAAATGAATTTGAATTTTATTTTAAGGAGGGACACTGGTAGGGATAATAGATAACTATTTTTGTAGGAGCTCTTTTTGACAAGGCCTATGCAGAACATCACAAATGAAAATGGATGTTTTAGTACTGTTCAATGAATCTACAATTTTTAAAAAATACATACCTACTTTCTCTTGAGTTATTATTGACCAACTCATAAAACCCATAATTCCATATAAAATTTAACCTACTTATGATAGATGAAATTCCCTATGGGTTTTATGATTTGGTCAATAAAACCCCAGAGGGGGAGAGGCAAGATAGGAAATTCAACCTAGATGGGAAATTTTAGTTTTGCATGCTCAGAGACTTGAAAGTCCTAAGTCTAGTGAGAAAACATGACCAAAGTGTTGTAGATAAACCAAGACCCATGGTTAATAATAGATTTATAGTGTTCTGGGTTAGAAAATCAAAACAAAAAAACCCTGTGTAAGATTTTGGATTCCCTCAAGTTTCACACAATGGCCTTGCCAATGGTTGTGAACCCATTCCTTCAAAAGGCTCTCTAGGGAGACTCAACTAACAAAATAAGCAATTAAAGTAAAATTTTCAAAGAAATGACAAGATTTGTCAAATTTGGGTACATCCACAATAACATCAAGTAATGGAGAGTCAAAGTCATCAGCATTACCTTATGGAAGACCTTTGGGACAAATTTCCTTGCTTACTTTAGAGCCATGGTTGTGCTCACTCACTCCAGTTTTATCTACATCTATGGATATAGAGATGGAGGTGGCAGTCATTAAATAAATTATACCCACTTATCATCTAGAGGGTGAGTCACTGATCAAAATCAATAATTAATGCAAATAAAACAATATCATGCCTATATCCATAGTGATAAGAAATGTGGCATAGACCTAAAATCTCATCAATGTAGAGCTAACATCCTAGGGTTTCCAATCTCTCATCTATTATATTGTTCAATATCAAGTATTCTAATGTTTGGTTTTTTATATATAAGTAGTAATCGAAAGTAAATTATTTGTATTCGAGATTAATGATAAATTTTTAGTTACATATAAAACTTATTTGGATAAAATAATTTGTGAAACTATTCATTCTTAGAGATGAGATGACCTTTCTTTAAAGGATAATTGTATTCAAGTAAGTTTTTTATTGATGATTTTAGCATACCAACTAAATTTTTTGGATATTTTTTTTTGAGGAATGATTTGAATATTTTTCTTAGAGTAATAAATATCGGTAAAGTTAAATTAAAACTGTAAAAAGGTTTGTCAACATAGATGTCAAGCATTGCACTAAAATTACACTAAATAATTATATCTGATTTGGATTAGTAAGGTATGTATGTATAATAATTAGAGTGGGATTAGTTTATTGATTATAAATCCATGGAGGATGAGAGGGTAAGCTTTAAGTAATCAAATGTATAATTTATCATATAATTGATTAATTTTTATGCTAATAACAGGGAAAATTTTATAGTGGCACCATTCCTATTGGCATAAGGATCATGGTTTATTTTTTTTATATGTTAACACAAACCAATCCTACAAGTCAATAGGGGATAATTTTTTTTAGTGGATGAAATTGTTTTAATCATAAAAGAACTTTCAATATGTACTAAGATTGCATATCTTACTTGGGTAGTAAGGCATATAAATATATGCATTGGATTGGAATTTAATTTTTGGATTATGCATCAATAGAAGAGGAGAGGGGAAAATCGATAAATAAAATGTACTCAACCACCGACCAATAAATCATTATTTAAATAAGAGATCCACTTATACATTGGAATCACTCTCATTAGAATGAGGATCATAGTCATTTGGATTTATATGTTGTTGTCAACCAAGCCTACAAACCAATGTGGGAATATTTTTTGTAAATGAGTGAAGATTTTATAATGATGAAAACAATTCCAATATACATCAAAGAGGTAGATAAAACTTAAGGTAGTAAGGCATTCTTGTAGAGGCATTTAAGTATTAGTTATTTATTAGGATAATAAAGCCATAGAGGAGGAAAGAGGAAGGCCAAGAAAGATAATATACTCATCATTCATCCGCTAACATATTATTTCAATAATAAGTCCAATTCCATTATGGTGTCACTTATATTGGCATAAGGATCATGGTCTATTTGGTTTATATGTTATCATGACTCAAGCCTATAAACTAATATGGGATAAATTTTTAATGAATGCTAATTTTATAGTCATATAAGTAATTTGAAGATGCATTGATAAGGAATATCTGAATTAGGAATAGTAAGCCATGTATTTAGATACATTCAAATGGTTTTTTTATAGGTATTATAAACCCATAAAAGATGAGAGGGATGGATTGAGTAAGAAAATATACTCATGCCATAATGAATCAACCATTATGTTAATATGAGAAACACTGCTAGTTTTTCATCACCCCTTTGGAATAAGTATCATGCTAAATAGGGTTTATATGTTATAATACGCCAAGCTTAACAACCACTCAATCATTAAGTTTATGAATGAATGAAAATTTTATAGTCGTATAAAAAAATTTAGATGCATCTTAGCAATATTTTCTTTTTAGGATTATAAAATACACTATAGAGGAGAAGGGAAAGATAATCAAATAAACATACTCATTATAAAAATACACTATGGAGGGGAACTTATATTGAATAATTATTATGATCTAATGGGTTTATGTATTTTTGTAGAACATGCTTTCCAAACAAATTGGGATTAATTTTTAATGAATTAGGATTATAGAATTGTAGAAGAAATTCTAAGATCTATTAGAGAGGCATATCCAAGTTGGGGTTTTAAGTCATGTATTTATAAACATTTGAGAGAGATTTATTTTTAGTAAATATGAATCACATTGGGGGAGAGAGTAAGTTTGACTGAGTAAACATATGATCATTCTATTCTTAATCACCCATTATGTTAGTGGGATGGAAATTTCCAATATGACATCAGCCTCCTTGGCATAAGGATGATCGCCTATGAGGTTTTTATGTTTTCCCAAACCAAACTTGCTAATAAATATGGGATTTAGTTTTTGAATGAATGATTGTTTTATATTTGTCGAGTATAATCTAGGATGCACAGAAGAGGCATACATGACTCGGGGTAGTAAGGCAAGTATTTAGAGTCATTTGAGTTGTATTTATTTTCTCAGGATTATGAAGACATAGAGAATAAGATAGGAAGGCAAAGGAATCACATGTACTCATCAAATTTGAATAAAGTGATCGTGTATTGAATAATGCATATATTTTTGTATAGTTTAAGATTATACATTTGTATTATCCATTTATAATATAATTAATGGATAGGTAATAATTGGGGCACATTTATAAATTATCAATTATTAGAGGATTATATTTAATAAGTATTTACTTAATTGACTTTCAATAAAAATAGTAAAGTCTTGTCTCTTAGAAGATTTTTTTTTACAATGAACTATACCCTAACCCTAACCGCATTATTTAAATTATAATATAGAGGAATTAGATGAAGTATCTTGTAGATAAGAGCTACTCTTATTACATTTATAAATTTGTTTCAAAATTTTAAATCTAAAGAGACAGTAATACTACATTGATAGGTATGTGTGTTGTCTTTGTTAATCTTTCATAGATTTATTTAATAAGTGCATGTAAATTTTAATTTTAAACTAATTTTAGAGATTTTAGATTTTATCTATAAATATAATAAAATTTTATTTCACATATATATAATACCAAACATTAATAAAAATAAAAATATTTTACGATGTCCATTTAAATATATGTGAAAGATTAAAACATTTAGTACTTTTTTTGTATGTGATTAAACATGCATCATACACATGGAATCACTAAATTATATAGAATGTCAGCATCTCAGCCCATATTTTGGAAATAAACATATAGATGATTATAATGACGAGTAAGCATATATCTAAATCATTGAGCTCCTTTGGCTATGAAGCCATGAGTAACAACAATCCACATTATCAAAGTCACTCAAGGAACA
>JARHVA010001296.1:1225000-1242500 GCA_037957365.1 Torreya grandis | reverse complement strand
GATTAAGAAAGACTATTTCTTTTCCCATGATTCAACGTTGTACATCACAACTTATTAATAATAGGGAGTGTTGGATTTAGAAAAGTTTAACACACTATTGTAAAAACTATCTAAAAGTAAAAAACAAATAGTTTAAAAATAAACAAATAAAACTATTATACTCATTCATAGGTTGAGTTTAACAATAGTCTAAAGATAAAAGGATCATGCGTTGGTCATTTGGAATGTAGTCTAAAAAAGGCAAAAAATAAAATAAAAATAAAAAAACTAAAACTAAATCTATTGTTCATTGATCATTGATCATGCACACAAGCATGTCTTCAATCTCCCCCTGCATGAACAATGGGGATGAGTCCCAATTGATTCCTCAAAGCAACAAAACTGGCTATAGGTAGAGCTTTGGTAAAAATATCAACAACTTGTTCAGATGTAGGGAAAAACTATAATTCCACTATCCCATCTTGAACCAAATGTCATATGAATTGATGTCTAATCTTAATGTGCTTTGATCTAGCATGAAAGACAAGATTTTTGGTCATTGTAATGGTATTTCTATTATCATAGTAGATAGTTATTGGATGTTCTTAAACCAATAGTAGATCTTCTAAAATCCTTCGAATCCATATGGATTGACAACTGGCTACTGTTGATGAAATATACTCTACTTTTGTGGAAGAGAGAGCCATAGCTTCCTAATTTTTATTACTCCATGAGACAACTCTAGAACCAAGTGAGAAAACATAACCAGATGTTGATTTTCTATCATCCACTAAACTAGCCCAATCAGAATCTATATATCCAACTAGCTCAAATTTCTTAGTGGAAGAGCAATGAATACCAAAATTTTGTGTACCACTCACATACATTAAAATTATTTTGTCATCATGCCAATGAGACTCATGTGGAACCTACATGAATTGAGAGATGAGGCTCATAGCATAAATAATATCAGGTCTCATTGTAGTGAGGTACATGAGACTCCCTACCAAAATTTTGTATAAAGTAGCATCTATTTTGGAGCTTGCATCCTCTTTGGTTATTTTTTCACCAAGGGCTACAAGGGTTACAACTGCTATGCATGACATCATTCTAAACCATTTCAATAAATTAGACATATACTTGATTTGATAAATGGATATACCTTCAGGTTGTTATCACACCTCCACTCTAAAAAAACAATGCATGAGTCCTAGATCTGAAATCTCAAATTCTTGTTTCAATTTTGATTGAAGTTTATCCATGAGAGATGGGATATTACCTTTATAAATGAGACCATAAACATAAAGACAAATAATGATAATATCATTAACAATACATTAGATATAGAGGGTTGACTATAAATGGCTTCTGTTGAAACCCTTCTTCATGAAATAACTATCAATCCTTGCATACCAGGCATGAGGAGCTTGCTTTAACCCATAAAGTGTTTTTTTCAAATTTTAGACCAAATGTTCTTTTCTTGGAATTTCATAACCAATAGGTTGTTCTACATAGACTTCCTCATCAATATAACCATACAAGAAAGCTGGTTTTACATCCATTTGATATACTAGCCACTTGAGTTGTGCAGCAATAGGTAATAAAACTTTGATTATATCAAGTCTTGCAACTAGAGTGAAAGTCTCTGAATAATCTACTCCAGGCATCTGTACAAATCCCTTGGCAACTAGTCTTACCTTGTGTGTTTTCACAATACCATTAGCATGATATTTCACCCTCTAGATCAATTTGACACCAATCACATGCTTATCTTTTGTAATTTGCACTAATTCCCATGTATTATTTTTATCAATTACTTACATGTCATCATTCATAACATCAATCCATATTATTTCTTTTACTAATTATTCATATACAAAAGGTTTAACTTTAATTTTACTAAGCAAAGAAAATTAGCAATTGGAATCACATTACTCCTCTTTTAAATTTTAGTTAAACTTTGTACCTTTCTTGAAGAGATTGGACTTGATTTTGGACTTGAAATATCACTTGAAGGTGTTCTAGTAGATGAACTTGGTGAACTTGAGCTTAGAGAGATCAAACTTGAGCTACTACTAGGGTTTTAAATTCCACTTGAGCTTTTGGGGAGAGGAGGAACACTTCCAACTTCTATGTCCAACATTATTGGTGGTGTTTTTTGTTGTGCACCATTTTTCCATTGCCATTCTACCCCTTCATCAAAAATCACATCCCGACTAATAATCCATTTATTTGTGTTAGGATTATAGAATTTGTATCCTTTAGTTACATCAGAATATCCCATAAAGATACAATTTTGGGATTTTGCATCCAACTTCTTACATTTCTGAACTAGAATATGAACATATGCAGAACAACCAAACACATGAAGATGAGCCACTGAAGGATTATTACCACTCCAAGCTTCTTTTGGAGTGATGTTGTGAACTACTTTTGTGGGGCTTCGATTCAAGAAGTACATTGTTGTTGCCACTGCTTCTCCCCAATAATAATTTGGAATATTTTTTGATTACAACATACTTCATGTCATTTCCATAATGTTATGTTTCTTTCTAAAATAACATTTTTTTGGGGGTTATAGGCTGCAGTAAGTTGTTTCATGATGCCATTTTTATTACAAAAATTAGAAAACTATTTGGAAGTGAATTCTCCCCCTCTATCTATTTTGATTATTTTGAGATAATACACACTTTGTTTTTCAGTCATAGCTTTAAATTTTTTGAAGCATTCAAAAGCTTGAGATCTCTATTTAAGAAAATAAATCCATGTGTGGAGAGAAAAATCATCAATGAATGTCAAAAAATAATGACGGTTACCCAAAGATTTCTCTTTTATAACACCACAAATGTCAATGTGTACAAGCTCTATAGGAGATTTTACCCTCCAAGATTTGTTCACTGGAAAACTATATCAATGTTGTTGCTAAGTGCACATCCTGCACAAACTTCCTCTTTTGCCTAAATTATTGGAAGTCCTCTCACCATATGCTTCTTGTGAAGTAAATTTAATCCTTAAAAATTTAGATGACCATAATGTTGATGCCATAACCAAGAATCATCTATGGTTTCTTTGAAATCATGCATAGTATTGGAAAGCAATGTGAGAGGAAATAACCTATTCTCTATCATAGGAGCCTTTGCTACAAGATGATAATTAGTTGATTTATCAAATATTTTTCAGCAGTTGTCTTTAACACAATTTTATAATTTTTCACTACAAGCTACCCAATACTTAAAAGATTATGCTATAATTTGGGCACATGTAGGCTATCATGAATATACGTAGTTTCTCCTTGCTTAGTTTTTACAACAAGAGTACCTTTTGATATCACATCAACCTCTTTATCATCACCAAATTTTACTTGACTTTTTATAGATGCATCTAATTTGACAAAGAGATTATATTTACCTATCATATGATTAGAGAAGCCACTATCCAAGAACTACAAATCATTTTGATTTTATTTCACCAAATTTCATGTGAAGAAGGTAGAGTGCTTGGGATCTTTATAAAACTCTTTAGTATTGTTGGCTCTTGACTTGTTTAAGTCAGATTTATTCTTTCTACACTCAGATTCATAATATCCATAATGATCACAATATTTACACTAAATGCTTATCCTATCCACAAAACTTCTACCTCTTCCTCTTACTCTATTATATATTCTTCCTCTTCCTCTACCAAATCCTATATTATTAGAAGGCTCACCTTAATAATTATTTGTTTCTAAAAGAGGAGTTGTTGATTTGTCTTCAACATTCACTGTAGACTAGAAAGCTTGTACTAAACTCTTTGTATAATGTTTCACACACTCTTCATGAGATTGTAAATAACCAACCAACTCTACCACTTTGAAGGTGGTGAGATTTTTGCTTTCTTAAATGGCTATCACCATTGGATCGAATTTAAGAAGAAGAGATCTCAATATCTTCTATAATTGAAAAGTTGTTGCTATTTGTCATTCTCGAGATAATTGATAAGATGCCCACAAAAAAAAAAGAATTTTTGCAACCTGCTCTAGTACCAATTAAAACAAAATAATACAAAACACTAAAAATATATTGAGCTATTGAAAAATAATATAGATCAAATATATAACTAGCTACTCATAAAAATATAAACTTAGAAAAAAATATATATATTCAAGAAATAAAGATTAAAAAAGACTATTTCTTTTCCCATGATTCAACACTGTACATCACAACTTATTAATAATAGGGAGCACTAGATTTAAAAAAGTTTAACACTCTATTGTAACAGTTGTCTAAAAATAAAAAAATAAATATTTTAACAATAAGTAACTAAAACTATTCTGTCCATAGGTTGAGTTTAACGCCAGTCTAAAAAAAACCCATAAAAAATAAATAAAAACTAAAAAAACTAAAATTGAAGCTGATGTTCATTGATCATGCACATATGCATGTCTTCAATTACAAAAATTGGGCTATAAATAAGGTGTGTCCCTCCTTTGATACATTTCCACTCTATGTAGACATACTCATATCTATCTTCTTCAGGTGGAGATGTCACTATGATTTTGAATCTTATACTATAGCTAGTTTTTCATATAGGTTTTAGAATTATAATGTATGTGGTTCCACACTTATATTTACACTAGGAGGGCTATTCAAACTTACTCGATAAAAAACATAACCCAATCCCACATTTGTCACTATTCACCTCTTCATTTGTATCAATTTATCACAAGAGTAGAAGTTGTAGAACACATAAAATGAGGTTGTAATTGAGATCCCTGGCTTCCAAGCTAGACTTGGGATAAGAGATTAATTTCTTGGTGAGGAGGGAAATTTGTTTCCTGGTGTATAAATTTAGAGTGCATAGAAATTTGATGTAGTCTTGAACTCCTAGGTCATATACAAATCAAGGATCTACAGTAGCTCTTAGATCTACATGGCCTACACCCATGTTAAATGGTTTGGATACCTTCAGAATATAAAAATCTCTAGTGGGCTGATCTGTGTTGTCAACAATGTAAGAAGACATCGTTAGATCAGATTTGATGGTCGCTAGGCTCTAGGTGGTATGTATGGTTTTCATTAGTTCTGCAATGTTACTGATGTGCGAGCATGCCATCAACATTCCTAATAATAACTTGTAATGGTCGCACACAGATGCCAATATGCTAATGCTTGGAGTAATCAAATTTAGTTTGAGAATGTAAGCATATGATCAACTCATTCTTCTTGAAGAAAATACAATGACTATGGGATCCATCACTTTTTCCACCACAGTTAATCCTGGGATGTCTATGATGGCTGTCACCTTACTCCCTACCTTGTTGATGAAAGATTTAATTCTTTTTTCCAATGCTATAACTCATACTAACACCAAGAAGCTCATTATAATTCACATTGATATTAAGCTACAAGGCTCAAAAAATCACTTCATTGGTAACGATCAATCGTACGACCCTAGCATCTATCATTATGCTCTCCTTATCAGACATGTCACTACTATACACCCCTTAATCACACACCACGATTTTACCTTTCACTAATTTTGGGTTGAGGCTCCCAGTTTCACAACATTATGAGCTTTGATTAGTGGATACATCCACCAAAAGGAAAAGGCCCACATAATTTCCAACTCTAGTGTATAGAGAGGAGCCTCAATACTTGTCAAGGTTTCTAAGCACAACAAAAATAATGAAATATCTATCTATGCTACTATCACCCATGGTCATAATCTAGGGCAGAATGTTATCGAGAGTAAATGAAGAAGGTCCATAGTTTCTAGCTGAAGAAAAAACCAAAACACCCTTTTCTATGGCCCCAAATGTTGCAATGGCTATGGGACTCATATAAAATAACATGTATAGGGAGCTAATTAAGATAAAAATGATGTCCACACCATCAATAATGGCATATTACATGGTTGCAACAATGTGTATGTCATCACCTTCACCATACTAGAGAACTTTGTAGATAGCCAAGCTATCTTGAGGAGCTATCCCCCTCATCGTTCCTTTGGCAAAACCAGAGTAACTGGAACCAACTGCAGTAGCTTTGAAAATAGTGGAGGTTGTATGCATACAATGGACTTCATTATCTCTTAGAGATTTGTATTCCATGGTTTCATTAATCTAAGTTTTGTACTAGTTTTTGTATCCTTTGAAATAGTATCTAACTCCAAGGATTTTTATATTACGTGCTCTTTTTATCTAGTCACCTCGACCTGTGTCATATCTATTTTGATGAAGAATGGAAGTGGTTTAAAAGGTGAGTGTGGTAGCTCATGAATTATGATGAAGACTCCCATAGGAAATAGAGTGTCCATGATATATTGTCCCAAATATTTTAGGATGTCTAGTGGGACTATGGGTTGTTTGATGATGAGGTCCAAAATTTCCTCCCACCTAGCTTTGAAATTCCCCTCGTTTGCCAAGGATCCACTTTAATGCATATATTTAATGTTATAGAATTGTTGTGTCACCCAATAGTCTGTATCGAGGTATACTTCCCCCTCAAGTGATTTTCACATTGTGAAATAAAGGAGAAGGATAAGAATTTGATATTGAAAGGTCTGCCTTAGAGTGGTGTGGCACTTGTCTATGTTTGTGAGCAACTCTTGGATAAAGTATTTGATCCAGTTGAATTGTTCATCTCACTAGATCATCTTATGAATGATGTTCATAATTCCCTTAGGGATTTGGTTGGTAGACTTATTTTTCTACCAAAATCATCTAGTGATGCATTAGATGAGAATACACATAAGTTCGCCTAGAATGTCATCAATTAGGATCCCTTAGTTTTTCTTCACATACAAGTCCCAAAATTATTGCTAGATAGGAGGTAGTTTGGTATCAGTAGGGAGTCTCCATAAAAAATCATGCCCTATGCTCAGTTCATGGCTTGTGTATTGACGACTACCATCTCATTTGGTCCTAAATAGATATCACCATAATTATATCATCTAAGTAATACTTGAACAATATCTCCCATGTCACCAAAAGTTGGTAGTCATAGGAGATGCTTAATGTCTATGTTCTGGAATGTATGGGGAGATATGAGGGTGAGTAGTTTTGCAACATCAACAGGCTCAAGCTAGAAGATCTTATGTTTGGCTTTGCACAGGTATTAAAATAACTCCTAATCACTATACTTAGTCTATTGAAGTGCCATGTCAACACCCATGACTTCCTTTTATGCTTCAAAGAGGGGTCAAATTAGTGATATGGTATCCATGGTTGCGTAAGAAGAATTTTTACTACTTTTGAATTCTCTTTGCAATAAAATTGGTTTGACTCTCAAAAATATGCTAAGGATGAAATACAAACTTAGAGTTTGAACTTAGCTTTTATAGCTTTCATGCCTCTTGTCTTTCATGTCCAAGCCATGCTCAGCTATACATTCATCTTGAATGCAATGGTGAATGTGGAAAATCAATTTCCAATATAGCCATTAAAGTAGTTAGTCATTGGAGCATGTGTGGAGTTATGTCATTATACCCTTAGGTGTCTATACGAGGGGTAAGAGCTGTTGATGTCAACTAGCTACCAATTTGTTTAAGCTCATGTCCATCAACCCATGGGTCTTGAATTTAATTCTAGTGGATGACCCTTATCTGATGAATATCTTGTTGATGTGATGTTTTAGCATCTTTTCTAGACTTAATATTTTTCAATCTCTCCTCTTTGACTTTTTTGGTAGTACATGTGGATCTTCCTACACATGTCTAGCCCGTGTAATGCTTGGTCTTTATAATTCATAAATGTTGTTTCTAAAATAATATATAAAAAAACTCACACAAAAAACATGAAAAATAGATAAATTCTAATCTACATGGTGTTACTTAGCACCTACTCAATTTTTGGAATGAGATATATATACTATTGGTGGTAAGGCTTAAGCCTACAACCATTTACTTGACTTGATAACATGGTTCCCTGAAGATTCATTAAAACTATAATTACTTATTATGTTAAGTCATGTGTAATGTAAGACCCTTTCCATATTATATGTAGTTTAATTGGGAATGCTCTAAATTGGTTATCATACAACAAAACTGGTTGATCTTTGTGAAATTCTTTATGGCATAAATTCCTATCATGCCATGATTTTTGGCTTGATTATACACTTCTTATGTCCATGTTTCTTTTTTTCTAGACTCATCCATCGTATTTAGTTCTAGAAGCTAGTTAGTAAGAGATTCATGATCTCCTATATACATGACCATAGCAATGTGCAAGCTAGGTACTAGATATTCCATTGGCATGACTGCTTCTAGGT
This sequence comes from Torreya grandis, assembly GCA_037957365.1. Lineage (NCBI taxonomy): Eukaryota > Viridiplantae > Streptophyta > Pinopsida > Cupressales > Taxaceae > Torreya > Torreya grandis. The sequence goes on along the minus strand of JARHVA010001296.1, from coordinate 1,234,272 downwards.
TGTACACCAGCTTAAATAGTGTAAATGCTATAGCCCATTTGTAATTTGTGCAATATTCCTACAAGATCATAGGATTGTGATCTTCTTAGTCATCCCACTTAACATCACATATTTTTGTGAGAATTTTCCCCAGTACCTTATTTGAAGCTTCAACCTAGTCATTCCGCTGTGGATGATAGGAAATTATTTTATAATGAGAGATCATAAACTTAATCAGACATCAAAACCTAGTAATGATATTTTCATATAAAAAATTTATTGCATCCTCTGCACTATAGCTAGGTGTTGTAGTAGATTCAACCTACTTATTAAAATAATCTATTGTAGTAATGATGTATTTGGGTTTATTGTGCTTGGTTTTTAGGTTGATTAATCCCACAAAATTAATACCCATTATTTGAATGGATTATTTATTAACATGGGTTGCAATGGCATCTCATCTTTCTAGAGCATTTTTCCCATGTGTTTCCAGACATCACAATGCTACACAACTCTATGTGCATCTTGGAACAAATTTGGTCACCATAGTTTGCTCTGTAGAATCTTTCTAGATGTAGCCTCTCCTGAGAAATGTCCTCCTATGACTCCTTGATGAGATTCCTCCATGAGTAGAGGTTGTTCATGTTTGAGGAAAACCTTATGTTGATATAACAATCCATTAATAATGATATATGGTAGTGATCTAGTCACAAACTACTTTTTATGTTGTTCCTAAAAGTACACAGGGAAGATTCCTTGCTCAAGGAAGTTAGCAATAGCTTTAAAGTTTTCAATAATTTTAGAGAAATGGAAGAGTTGTGCATCAGGTGAGTCTTCTTATAGTTCTTCCAGCTCTTCCCCATTTTGAATGCGTCTGAGGTGGTTAGGCCCCACATTTTCTATTTTTGGTTTTAAATTTATGTGGAATTAAAATTTCTAAAACAACATCAACCAACACAACATTCATCCTCTGAACATTAGTTTGATGATCATATACCTTAAGGCTTGATGGTCAATGAACACTTTGAATGGTGTCACCAAAAGATAGTGACAAAAAATTTTAAGTGCAAAAATAACGGCCAATGCTTCCCGCTCCATAGTTTTATAATTTTTCTCTGCATTTGATGATTTACAACTACCAAAGTGGATGGGATGATAAATCACACCATATTAAGGCTGTGAAAGTATAGCACCAATTGCGATGCTCAAAGCATCTACATGTACATGAAACAACTTACTCTAGTCTGGGAAAATAAGTATGAGCGTAGTGACCAGTCATTATTTCAGCTCAATGAGAGCTACTCGGCATTCAGATGTCCATACAAACTTAGATTTCTTGCATAGTAAAGCTTCCAATGGAGATGAAATCATTAAGTAGCCTTTTATAAATTTTTGGTAGTAACCTATGTGATCAAGAAAGGAACACATTTTAGTGGAACTAACAGGTGGTGGCATACTCAAGATTATTGCAATTTTAGACTGATCTACTAAAATGTCATCACTGCAAATAACATGTCTAAGTAAAACACCAAAAGGTGTAAAGAATAAATATTTTTTCCAATTTAAATCAATGCATAGAGCTCAACATAATTATAAAATCAAACATAACTTGGACAAATGCTCTTTGAATAGGGATAAGACTATCCAATCATCTAGGTAAACTTCAAGGAACTCATGGATAAAATATTTGAATGTTGTAATCACTACATGTGAGAACACTATAGGTGAGTTATTCAAGCCAAATGGCATGAATTTATAAGAAAAATAACCCCACTCTATTACAAAAGTTATTTTGGCTCAATCCTTCTCCGTGATCAGAATCTGATGGTATCCACTGAACCCATCCATAAAAGAATATTTTTTTTCTTATGACAAACTTCAAAACTTTGTCTGTAAATGGTGTGAGAAATGGATCATTTATGTAGGCATCATTCAAAATGTGGTAGTCCCCATATACTCAAATTTCTCATGATTTATTTTATTGAACTACCATTGGGCTTACCCAATTTACTTTTTCTACTAGATAGATCATCCCTACATCTTGCATTCTATCCAATTCTACCTTTACCTTCAGCTTCATTTTCAGATTGAGCTTATATGGTTACTTCTTGATTGATCATGTGTACTCATTTAATTCAATGTGAATCTCACCAAGAGATGGTTTGAATTTTTGAACCTCTAATTATTTGGTGGGAAAGATGTCTTGGTAATCCCTTAGAATTTGTAGGGCTTTTGAAATTTTAGTCTTCATCCAATAGTCACCTATACTTGTCAATTTTGGAACCTCCTCTATTCCAATGTCAGTGACATGATTCTTGAGAGGATACTAATAAATATTGGATTTACCTTCATCCAAAGATTCTTGGATCTTCTTTTGTCCTTATAATTTTGGAATTTGTATGCTACACAACTTATCTTCTTCAGTTACTATTGTGTCGATGTCCTTGAGTGGTTGTATAGGTCACTCAGGTTCAAATAAATTATTCAAATCTAAATCAGCATTAGAATCAAAATATTCACTATATTTTTCCTCATTTTATATTTGGTGACATGGTTACATCAAAACTTGTTCTTTAATCTTAGCAAATTTATTCCTTTGAAGTGCCACATTAAGATCAAAAGTTATGTTTTTATGCATAGTCGATTTTGATGTGATGCTCAAATATTATATGCATCCATGGCATAAAAAGTACTTGAGTTTCTATAGTGCATTATGAATTAGATAATTTTAATCTTAAAAAAAAATTGTATGAAATCGCTTTATATTTGTGCCCAATGTTTGGTCTCTCCTTTTTGCTCCTAGTGCATGTACCATGTTGTTGGTAGTTGAGAAAGTGTATAGTGGAAAATATGAACCCAATACTTGGGTGCCACATGTTCCTCATTCCAAACTTCAACACATTTATGCACATGAATCTTGGGGTACTCACCTTCTTGAAAGAATCACTAGTTAGTGTAGATGAATTGTGGTAGATAAAACCTACTAATCATGAGTTCACATGTATTATCCCACTTAAGCTAGTTGTCTTGATGCATTACCCACCATGTTGCAGTAACTCCCTCTAGGGCATAACTTAGAGTGATAACTTTCTAATTGATGGTTAGAATATGAACTTTCAAGTTTATAATTAAATAATTGATGTCATATACCATGTAATCTATTGAAAGTTAATGCTCATGCATAAAGATGATTCACATGGGCCAAAGTTTATAGTCACTACAAGCCCAATTGAGGAGGTGGATATTTGAGTTACCACTAATAGATGAAGTTACTTCTCAGGGAAAAGTGCCTTCCCTTGTTAGTTTTATTGTAATCCTTCATGTGATCATTGACTTGGTATAGGAAATCAACTTCTGAGTGAGTGGGAGATTGTATGGACATAGAGGCATAGTCTTCAATGACAAACTGATTTATCACTAGCTATGTAGTTACCAGTTTTGATCTCTAATGTTTTGATGTCTTGAGTTTCTGGGTAAGTAGTGATTGTACCTATGGGTTAGCATGTTGGCACAAAAATTTGTAGTTGGTTATGTGTAGAGCTTTTGGATTCTATTCAATATTAACCTTCATCCAACTATTTTCTTGTGGAACATATGGAGAGTCTGGTTCAACAAGAATGATGTACAACTTGTGCACTCTATTGAGAGGAATGAAAACAACATTATCACCTTGATGTGCCTTGATCTAGTTGTGTACTATATTGATATTCATCTGATCATCATATGCCCATTTTTTGCCTCTTATCATATGATAGTGTGTTGTTGCATTCTTCATGTCTATGATCTCAAAGTCTCCTCATAGAGACAAGTTTGTGAACTTCATATCGATGTCCTCCAATTTTCCAACATGATCAATTTTTTTATAGTCAACCAAGTTCAGAGTTACTAGGCTATAGCTGAGGACTGGTCATCCAATAGCTTCCCATGTGGATTTGGGAATCATATTTACTGTGCTACTAAAATCAAAGACAATATTTGGGATCTCATAGCCATAAACCTCAATATCAATTCACACTCAACATCCCATGGTTTCTTTATCTTGACATATCATACCATTTTTTTGTCTTTTGTTGGCCATGCTACACACATTCTAAAATATTATACATAAGATTCATGATATTTTGTGATATGTCTTCATTATGTAGAGTACTCAAAAGTTTCATTAGATTCATGAGCATAGTGACAACTCCATCTTGTCGTACGATGCACATAATTTAGCCATAAATTTGTGCATCCATTGTTATAACATTATCATCAGTAGTTTCATATTGTTGAATATTTTTTAATAAATATGTAGCTTCATTCATGAGACTCTTTTCTATGGTTTGATCTAGGTATTTGTATTATCTAATTTTTTTTATGCCTTGATCCTGAGGCATCTCAAGTGGAGGTAGTCCTTTTTATGCATGTTGTTTCCATGTCACATCATTCAAAAATGCATTTTATTTAGGTTTTTCACTTACCATGTTTACATTTTGGATAGATTTATCCTACTTCTACTTCTCTAAAATAGGGAAATCCTTTGTATCATGTTGATTAAAGACTCTATAGTATGCATAATATGACTATCTCTATGGATTCCTTGGGCAATCGCATTAGACATGATTATATTCTCCTTATAGGTAACATTGTAAAAGAGGCCATTGATAGTTGTTTCCTCTACCACCTTGGTATCCTCCAACGTAGCTACATCGACTTCCTCCTCTATTAGACTGATATCCTTCTTGGTATCCTCTTTGTTATTGCATAGATTTCCACTATTGGTACTATTGATTATTATCTCCCATGCTGAACTATTGTTGCATAGCTAGAGGGGTCCAATTAGGTTGTTATTATTGTATTACAGGTGAGATCTAAGGTGATGCCTACTAATATTGAGTAGATCGAGGTGTCCAACTTGGTTAATAAGGAGTCCATCTAGCTAGTCCATGATGCTAATACTGTGGTGAACTCAACATCCATTGTGGATATGTTTAGGTCACACAAATTTGATAAAAATTTTGGCTTATGATCATTTAATTCATTGAGGAGATTTGATGCATTGCAATGGCAAACATAATTTTGGAAATTCCCTTTCTAAGTTCTTGTAAATCTATACAATTATTCTCATAATGGTTAGTTGATTTATATAAATTAAAATATAGATTTTATGTATTTTTGATATATTTCTAGAAAAGGTGGCACTAAGTTATAACATGCCCTACTACCTAATAGAGTTCACATAATTTTATCTTGATTTTAGGCTAATCATTTTGATGGTGTACTTCTTTTCTACACTCAGTGCACTATAGATTAAATTTAGGCTTATCCATGTCATGGTATTGCTCTATTATTTTTAATAAATCCTACAATGTGTTTTCAATTTTAGAATTAGAAACATGATCTTCTCCATAATCCTTAATCTATTTTATGTGCAATACAACAAATCTAGCATCTGCTTTTGTCTCATATTGAGTTTACATAGTGGCAAACTAAATATTGCCTTGTAATTTGTCTTTATCTGTCAAAGTGAATTCTACCTTATTCATTACATTAAAAAATCTATGATCATAGTCACAAACCACCTCTCCAAACTTTTGCTTTATCTCCTTCTGGTCCTGTATTATTTGGCTAGTGAATTTTTTATTCTTAAATTCCATGATGATCTAATATTCCATGTATTTTAAGCTTGATTATTATAGATCTATTTTGTATATGAACTCCACACTATCTTGGCTAGAACCCATACTAATTTGCAATTTTGGAAATTTTTTTGAGTGACACCCTTAACTTGTCACTTCATTTTTCAAGTTAGCAAGTACTGTTTAGGGTCTATAGACCCATCATAGATGGCCAAATTTAAGAATCCTCCTAACTAATTCATTATATTTTTTGATATGGATGGAGTCTTCTACATAGTTATTATTTGAGGTAGTTGCATCCTAAGTGATCCTATCTATGTACTACTTTTTGTATCGAAAAAATTATTGTGTGCACTCTACTTTTCTATGATTTTTTCATTTTATTTCTCTATTTTGGATAAATATAAGAATTTAAAAGCCTTCCAAATTGTATTTGTGTGAATTTCATTACCCCAATGGTTCACATGATCTAAAAATGATCTTTCCCAACTCTTTTCCTTTTGCTCGCCTAGCTAAAAATTTATACTGCAATATAAAAGATTGGGCTACAAGAATGTGTACTTTTTTGGTGAATGGTTATTTTCTATAATTTCATCTATTATGATTAAACCTATGATTAACCTATGACTAGGTTCTATTTCTCTATAGAATTCTTATTTTTCTATCAATACCCTTTCATGTAGCTACACACTACATCCATCATCTACTATCTCTACTTCTAAGTTATTCTCAACTTCCTCTTCATACAACTCATCTTCATCTCATTATTCATTCTCTCCTTCCATCTTCCAACATCTAATGTCATCAAATTTATTCATCTTCATTCATCATCTCACTTATCATCTTTCTCATTAAATTTATGCACTTGATCATCATCTAATCTACTACTACTCTTACTCCTACTTGTAGTTACTTGGGTATTCTTCTATTTGTTCTATCTATTTTGTTGTTGTAGTTCCCATTATGAATCTATATTTTTTAGACTCTTCTTTCCTCGTATCTTGATTTTGGATTCAATCTCAAGCTTTAGTCACTCATCTATCCACATTCACCTTCATGTGCACATATCCCTATATACCTGAAGTGACTACTCCATAATAATTGGAGTAGGCACCATGGCCTTATCCACCACCAACATCTTCAATAGGAGAGGTATTCACTACAAAAATTTTATTCTAATTACTTGGAAAAGGTGGTCTTGTGTAGCTTTGAATGCTATATAGCCTTGTACTATGAAATCAGTAATGTATATGTATATAGTGATGGAAACTCAGTAGTCTATCATTCCTATCTAATCAATTTAAAATTTCACTAACTGGTCTATCTTTTATTTGGTCTAGGTAATGGTATCTTTTGCTCAGAGATTGAATTAATAATACTCTAGTCTTGTCAACCAGTTAGTCAGCAATTTAGGTAGTTAGTACTAGAAAATTTCATATATTTCATTATATATATGCTCCTGAATGATTTCACTCATGGTGAGACCCATGTTTTTGGATTCTTCTCCTATGAAGTGTTATACTTTTTGGTCTTACCAGTTTTCAATGTCTCATTGTCTTGGTAACCATCTTTGCATAACTTCCTCTACAAAGAGTGTTTTTACACTCACTACACCATTGTTATAAGAGGTTCTTAATTCAATATAACATGCTAAGGATGAGGATATCTAAGTTTTTTAAATCTAGGTAAGATAGTACAAAGAATTCATATTTACCAAAAGCATGATAAAAATGATTTATTATGCAATTAAAAGAAACTAATATTAACCAGAGTTTTATTTAGGTTTACAGAGCATTCAGATAAACTAAACATTAAACATGATAACACATACAATGAATAACACAAGAAATACTAAATGAAACCATAACCATAAAGTCTATATTAATCTTTGCAAACTATCACAACTTCTTCATACAAGCATACATATTTATAGTCACTATAGTTCTTGATTATTCATATTCTTCTCATACATTGGCAATAGAATGAGGAGATTGGTCATCTTGTATACTTTCACAAGCCAAAGAGGATAAGACAAAATACATATAGACAAAAAATTCCTAAATAATGCATGAATATTCGAAGAATATCCTGTGCAGCTTTTCTTATCCATTTTTCTTCTCCCAACAAAGAGTTTATGAAACTATTCATTCTTAGTGATGAGATCACCTTTCTTTAAATGATAATTGTATTCAAGTTTTTTATTCATGATTTTAGCATACCAAATAATTTTTTCAAATAATTTTTTTTCAAGGAATGAGTTGAATATTTTTCCTAGAATAATAAATATTGGTAAAGTTAAATTAAAATTGTAAATAAGTTTGTCAACATAGATGTCAAAAATTTCACTAAAATTACTCCAAATAATTATATTTGATTTGGATTATTAAGGTATGTATGTATAAGAATTAGAATAGGATTAGTTTAATTAATATAAATCCTTGGAGGATGAGAGGGGAAGCTCTGAGTAAGCAAATGTATTTATCCTATAATTGATTAATTTTTATGTTAGTAAGAGGGAAATTTATATAGTGGCACCATTCCTATTGTTGTAAGGATCATGGTTTATTTTGTTTATATGTTAACATGAACCAATCCTAAAAATAAATAGGGGATAAATTTTTTTCATGGATGAAATTTTTTTAATCATAAAATAAATTCCAATATGCACTAAGATTTCATATTCGACTTGGGTAGTAAGGCATATAAATATATGCATTTGAGTGGAATTTATTTTTTGGATTATGCATCCATAGAAGAGGAGAGGGGAACATCGACAAATAAAATTTACTCATCCACCAACCAATAAATCATTATTTAAATAAGAGAGACACTTATACTTTGGAATCACTCCCATTAGCATGAGGATCATATTAATTTGGATTTATATGTTGTTGTAACCCAAACCTACAAACCAATGTAGGAAAAAAAATTATAAACGAGTGAGGATTTTATAATGATGAAAATAATTCCAATATACATCAAAGAGGTAGATGAAACTTAGGGTAATAAGGCATGTATGTAGAGGAATTTAAGAATTATTTATTTATAAGTAAATCCATAGAGGAGAAGAGGGAAAGACCAATAAAGACAATATACTAATCATTCATCCACTAAAATATTATTTCAATAGGAAATCCACTTCCATTATGGTGTCACTTCTATTGGCATAAAGATCATGGTCTATTGGGTTTATATGTTATCGTGCCTAAAGCATATAAACTAATATAAGATAAATTTTTAATGAATGAGAATTTTAGAGTCATATAAGTAATTTTAGGATACATTGACAAGGAATATCTGACTTAGGGATAGTAAGCCATGTATTTAGATGCATTCAAATGGGTTTTTTTGGGTATTATAAACCCATAAAAGATGAGAGGGATGGGCTGAGTAAGTAAATATACTCATGCCACAACCAATCAAACATATATTAATATGAGATCCACTACTAGTTTTTCATAACCCCTTTGGTATAATGATCATGCTAAATGGGGTTTATATGTTGTAACACACCAAGCTTAACAACCACTCAATCATTAAGTTTTTGAATGAATGAGAATTTTATAATCATATAAACAATTTTAGATGCATCTTAGCAAGATTTTCTTTTTAGGATTATAAAGTACACTATGGATGAGAAGGGAAAGTTAATCAAATAAACATTCTCGTCAT